>JASDQU011249095.1:0-25418 GCA_032191745.1 Picea mariana
CCAAGTTGTCATTATTGCGTGGGGCCTTTGCTTCAAATCTTTTCTGCCCTCCTGTCCCTTTTTCTTTTATTCTCTTTTTCACAAATTATTTGAAGAATGCCATATCATTTGTGAACCAAATCACCAGATGCAGATAATATCCAAGTCATAAGATGATTCCCATAAATTATGGGGTGATAACACGACCCATGGAATCTCGCGAAATCTGCTCGGAGAATCTCGTCCGTCCGTTTCTTCCTTGTCCAGCTCACGAAATGACGAGTTGTTCCTTCCACAGAACTCATCACCCTACGTGCAAACCTTGCGACGTTCTTGGTAACCTTAAAAGAAAAACTTTGTTTCTCCCATCCTTTGACGAACTCGAAGGTCTATCCTTCTTGATCTTCTCTCACAGCTTTTGAGTTCCTTCTGGAAACTCCTTGTATGCACTCCTTGTGGCAATTCTTCAAACACGACTAAGTGTTGAAGTCTTCTCGACTCTACGCACACCTGCAGCAGCAGCCTTTCACTTCCTTTTCTCAGAATCGTAACCCTGAGTCTTCATCTAGCCTGCGCATGCCTTGCATGGCTCCAGTGCTAAATCTGCACTTCTGAGAACTTAGAACAAAAGTTCTCTCTATCTGAACCCTTCTATCAACACACTCCTTGTGGACGATTCAACTGCACTCCTTGCAGGAATTCTCTAGTTCAAGATAGAGAAACAATTGAAACTAACTCATTGTTCTCACAGACTTCAATTCAACCATGAAATCGCATACATAGCATATAAAAGAAAATGTATGACAAGAAGCAAACATTCATGAGCATAATATCAACAATACACAGAGAATAACACAACCATGGAATTGAATCAAAGCTTTCTTCTATTAATTCAATATATGTACATGGATGTTCTTTTCACAGCTCTCTGCTTGCTCTTTTATTCAACAATGCTTCTTCATAATGTTACAATGTACAAAGGAGGGTGTCTATATCTCGTTTCCCTCTCGATCTCTAAAGCTATCAAATCTAAATTAAATTCCTATCTACCTGCATTAAATCTATTAAATGCCTCATCTACCTAAGGACGTGAGCTATCCGCTCAAGGTCCATTACAATATACAAAGTGCGCTTCATCAAATCAACACATTAATGTTTTGCGCAACAATATCAAGGTGAAATTCGAAAAGAAATCGTGCTGGCTTGTCCAGCTGTCTCCCGCTTTCGCGCTAGCTCGCTTGACATGGGCGATGCTCCTGCATCAATATCCTATTTGTGTGCATCAACCTTTTTTCTTTACTTTGGTGTGGTCTCTGATTATTAGTTGTCATTAGGATTTTGTATTGCATCGTGAGTTTTCATTGTTATAGTTAGTGGAGCCCCCATGACTCCCTCAATTAGTGCTACCCGACCCATGGTATTTTCTCATTCCATGGCGATGAATCCTTTTGTATTTCTGAGTGGTACGTCGAATCGTAATACTCAACCAATACTTATCACTCTGTTAAAACCTAGATGACATAGTTTATTGTTAATTCTAAAGCAATTTGTTACGTGTGAAGGTTGATACGGGATGGTATTTCTAAACCATATCCGTTTGCCTATGAATTTCATAGGTTTCAATTTAGATATTCCCTTTTACCTACTAATGAGTCTCTACAAGATGTCCAAGCGATACAAACGATAGGGTATCAATTCAAGCCTGTTCCACCATGGATTGGTTAAAATCTTGTTGATGTATCATCTGTCGACCATAGGTGACAATTGGGAGATATTTTTGATGAGGAATGGATTCGACCAGGCTGATCCTACAACAAACCCTCTTTTAATTGAAAACCTTGACTCAGATAAGCCAGTGGTTGAAAACTAGTTCGTTAATTCAATTAATGGGCTAGAGTTTACTAATAA
Source organism: Picea mariana (assembly GCA_032191745.1). Classification (NCBI taxonomy): domain Eukaryota; kingdom Viridiplantae; phylum Streptophyta; class Pinopsida; order Pinales; family Pinaceae; genus Picea; species Picea mariana. Next base: position 1,888 of record JASDQU011249095.1, read on the forward strand.
AACCCCTCTAGATAAAGGATCACCGTATAGGTTTTCACCTGCAAGATCTTAAAAATAAGTGATTAATGAATTGAACGGAAATGATCCTCTTGTGCCTGTGAACGATGCTAGTTTGAACATTTTTTTTTAAGTAAAAAAGGGAGGATCCTATTGTATTAGCTGTGCAATCTTACAAAAAAATTTGGAATGCCAGTCGTCCCGCTGAAAAATGGAAACTGGGACAGTTGTCTTCTCATGCAATATGTTTCAAAAATTTGCCTACCATATGTCCTACCCCGAAGGAAACCAGGAGATATGGAGGCCATTAGTCTGAACATTTCTCTTTAACTTACTCTTAACATCATAATGAGATAGAGCTCTAGTTTGAAACAAAAGAGTTCCTCTAACTAGAATCATTAACAATTTAATTACCCGATGGCTTCAACATCCCTGTCATTCGCTCTAGCTTTGTCTTGCAACATGAAGGGTTGTGCACAAGTTGGGCACCATCGTCCTGGTGACGTGTTCGAGTACGCATCGAACAACATGTCTAGGCGCTGATGAGTTTGGAGGCCATGGTGGATTTGGTCTTCCACCAGGATTCTTGTTTCAAATATCAGCTCCAAGTGTTCTAGGTGGAGGAGTGGTGCAGGGCCTCTGCCATCCTCCCTTACCCAACTATCCTCCACCTCGCCTGCCTCACACTTATCATGTTGTCCTCTTTGATCTTCCTGGTGAGCCGCTTTCATGGAGAATTCACCTATTGCTGGAGTCGCTGTCACATCCACATCTTTCAGGATTTCTTCCTTGACATAGAAAATGGGGGGCTTCTAGTCACCTTCCTCTTGACTGTGTTGTGTCCTTATGGCCCTTTGGTTAGCTTCACCCAAAAGATAGGTTGGCAGATCCCAATTGTTAGGAACAGTGAAGAGAAAGTGTTACGGAGGATTCTGGATTGGTTCTTCCAGGAAGACCTCCTCCACATAGGCCATGGGAGGCGTCCGAGGCCTTCTACGCTTTTGGGCTCTCAGTGTCCGAGCTATGGACAACACCCTTTAGAAATTATGTTTCCTATTTCGGTGAGCAATGAAACCATACTGGGATGCGCCTCTGCGAGGTTGGTATCTTTCCCTCGACATGAAGATGAGCAGAGCTATGACCAAGATATCAACCTAGTGGCCAATTGTGCACCAGTGCTAAAAAACCTCAGACTTCGGCCTTTCGAGTTTAGAATGCATCATCTCTCGTCCTAAACCGCTGATAAACATGAGGGTGATCGTGACAGGCTTAGCCATTATAGCTATTCCCTTAGTGCCCTGTGCGTCCATCCTCCTCGCTTGCATGAGAGGCCTTTTCCCATGGGCCTGGCTGCTCGGGTTTTCCCCCATCTTAATGGTGAGTAGATGGGGGCTGGTGGCCTGTATTTAAGGCCCTGCTAGGCTCTCCACCACGTGTCCAGTCTTCTCTATGTGGCACCCCATCTGGGGTTACTAAGTCTTTGTTGGCAAGAGTGTGACATCGGGTTGAGATGTCTGAGTTTTCAGACATATGGGCCTCCCAGTAGATGCGTTCATTTTCCATTGCTACTCCTTCATTCGCTAGGCAGTCCTCTACCCTGTTTGCTTCTCTCTTCATGTGAGAGGGTGTGATACTAATATTTATCCTCAAGAGGGCCCCGAATGCCTCAAGCAACCCTGAGAGTTGCCAACTGGGTGAAATTTTCATCGGGTCTTCCCCATGGAGAATCTTGGTGATTACCTTAATGACAATTTGCGAATCCCCCTCCAGAATATGCTTGTGGAAGTGGTTTTCGATTGCTTCTTGGAGACCTTGCAGAAGGCTAGTGATCTTAGCCGCATTTTTTATGCTTTCCCCCTAAGTAGCCTACTATAAGGTAGAGGATCTCACCATTGGAGTTTTTTATCACAACTCCATAGCCTACTAGTCTCGGATTCCCTTTGGAAGCCCCACCAAATTTGATCTTTATGAATTCGAATGGAGGAGGGGACCAAGTGGTTGGGTTGTTGTTTTGGAGTTTGGGTGAAATTATCGCAAGGTGATTCGTCAAGCTGGGTTGCCAGTTCTAAAAAATGCATTGCTCCTCCGGAGTACATTTTAGATCCTCTGGCTTCCAGGGTTTGCTTTTGATTGTTTCCTTGATGAGCATGACAATTTTCTCCTAGGTTAGGGATGGGGTGGAGGACTTGGAGTGAAAGATTCATTTTTTTCTTTCATTCCATATTAGCCAGAGGTTGAATCCCGAAAGTAGATGCCAGATGTGTGCAAGTAGAGGATTTTTGTAGAAGAGTGAGTCCCAATTTTCTATTGTGTCACTAATGTTGGTCCTGTTTCGATTTGATTTGTGCATTACTTGAGATCCTTGATCCCAAATCCCCTAGATGAAGGGGCATGTGTTGAAGAGATGCTCGATCGTTTCCTCTTGTTGTTGACATAAGGTACAAATTGAGGGTCCTATGAAGCCTCTTTTCCTAAGGCTATCCCAAGTTAGGAAACGTTTGTGCACTATAAGCCATAAAAAGGTGGACACCTTAGGCCAGAGTGAGGGGCTCCAGACCTTGTTCCATATGTTTATCTTATCGTGATCTTAGTAGTTTCCATGTAGATAGTAGGTCTCTTTGACAAAAAACTTACCAGTGGTGGAGTGCCCCCATCTGTGAATGTCTGGGCCTTCTCGATTGGGGATTTTCCTGTGACTTGCATAGTGTTGCCAAGATTTTAGGTATGTATCCTCTGGGACCAGTAGATCCCGAGTAGATGTTTTCCATGTACACCATTGCAACCTTTGATCTACATTTTTTGAAAGGTCTTTCACCTTTGAAAACTTGGCCTGGTTTAGTGCTTGCCTAAAAGGGTTGAGATCTTATAGTTCACTCAGTGGTTTTTGTTGTTGCCATGAGTCCTGCTAGAACATAGCACTTTCTCCATCTTGAATTTCCCAAAAGGCATTTTTTTGCACTAAATTTCTATTTTTCCATGCGGTGTTCCAGATATTGGATCTCTGTATTTGGTCATTGTGTCTAATGAGTTGGTCGATTGGTGTTAGTGGAGCGTACTTTTGTTTCCATATCTGCGCCCAAAGAGTTTTTGGGGCCTTCATCCATTTCCACCACATTTTGGCCCCCATGACTTAGTTGAGTTTTCCTAGATCACGAAGGCCCAACCCTCCCATATTTTTGGGCGTGCATAGCTTGTCCCATCTTACTAGCGACCATTTCTTATTAGGTTGGTGCCCATGCCAAAGGAACCTACGTTGCAGGTTTTTGATGGCTCTGATGACATGCTTGGGTGCAGCTAAGGCTGTGAAGAGGTAAGTAGGAAAAGTCTGCAAAACTGATTTAAGCAGGACCAATCTGGCGGCAATCTTGAGGAGCTGAAAGGTCCAGTTGTTTATTCTGTTAGAAATGGAAAGAAGTAGATTGTCCCAGGAGATTGATCTTGTTGATGCGCTGGTTAGGGGAATGCCTAGGTAGTTGGATGGAAGGCATCTCTTGGGTATACCCAAGAGTCTGGAGATATGATTTTGGACCGCTATCGGAGTGTTGAAGAAGTAGAGTTTGGAGTTTTCAAGGTTAAGGGTCATGCCTGAGGCCTCTACGAAATCAGAGAGGATGGAGTTGATATTGTGGGCTTCTCCTACTGTTGGGGTGTTCATGAGGAGCATGTCATAAACAAATTGACTATGCGAGGGAGTCAGCTGGATGTTGTGCATGGGTAGGCCCTTGAGTGAGCCTTCCAAAACTGACGTCTTGATGTAATTCCCCAAGCCTTCCACCATGAGCACAAACAAAAAAGCTGATAGGGGCTCGCCTTGTCTGATGCCTCTGGAAGGGGAGAACAGTTGGGATGACACCCCATTGACCAGAATGCAGAAGAAGGTTGAGGAGGTGAGATTTAAGATCTAGTTTACCCAAAGGTGATCAAATCCAAAGGAATCTAAAATGGAGCGAAGGTATTGCCAACTAACTCTATCAAAAGATTTTGAGAGATCTAGTTTGATGAGCATACCTAGGATTTTAGTTGTCTTGAGTGGGTGGATGACCTTGTGAGCCAGTATGACATTGTCCATTATTTGTCTCCCCTCTACATAGTCTGCTTGTTCCTTGGAAATGATAAAAGGAAGAATTGGCTTTAGGCGATTTGCGATCACCTTTGTGATGTTTTTATAAATAATGTTGCAAAGGGAAATTGGTCTGTACTGTTTGGGATGAGTGACCCGCTCCTCTTTCGGAATAAGGGTGATAAAGGTAGCGTTGAGGGTAGAGAGGGCTTGTCCCGAGGCTCAGGATTCCTCAACGGCCTGCCAAACCTCTTCCCTGATTAAATCCAAGCAGTGGTGAACGAAGTCAGTGGTGAAGCCATCTGGTCTGGGGGATTTTCCCAAGGGAATTTATTTCACTACCCGGTCCACTTCATTTTGAGTGATGGGTCTCATCAATGATGCATTCTGTTATGGAGTCACAAGGGAGGGTATGTTGTTGGTTACCCGCCAGATTGCTATTATTCTGTTTGCACTGGTTTCCGTTAGGAGATCTTTGTAGTAGTTGTTGAGTTCTTCCGGAATTTAGGTGTGTTCTCTTATTGGATTTCCTTGGGTATCCTCCAAAGAGGTGATTTTGTTTATGTATCAGTGATGCACCATATGTATGTGGAAGAACTTTGTGTTCTTTTCACCCTCTTTGAGTCATTGGACCCTGGATTTTTGTCTCCACAAAATTTCCTCTTGTTTTTTCCTTTCTTCTAGCTGCACTTGGAGATCCTCCTCCTCCTTCATTAAATCAACAGTTCTGGTCCCTGAAATGAAAGTTTTCTTTAGCTTTGCTAGTTTGTTTTGTGTGTCCTGGATGCTTTGGAATATATTTACAAAGTTGTGTTTGTTCCAGAGCTTCAGCAAGAGCTTGAAGTTTTTGAGGCGCTGCTGGAATTTGTACATGCATGTACCATGATCTAATTCTGCTTGGGCCCACTAGGATTTTACAAGTTGATGAAAGTCTGGGTGAGATAGAAAGAATTTCTCAAACCATAAGGGTTTGTACTTGGGCATTGCCCCAATTTATAGACAAAAGGCCACTAGCCACTGGTCCGATCCTTCCTTTGGGAGAATGAGACTCTCCATATTCAGGTCTACTTCCATTAATTCTTCCACTATAAGGAAGCGATCTAGATGACAAGCTACTTCCTGGTGACCTGATCTACAGTTGGACCAGGTGAAAGTGCCATTGAGGTTTTCAATGTCTACTAGATTTAGTTGATCTATGAGGGTTTTGAACTTACCACTTTCTGGTTCCAGTAATTTCGTTCCTCCTTGTTTCTCTTCTAGCGACAAGATCATGTTGAAGTCACCCCCTAAAATCCAGTTGGGTGTGCTCAGTAGAGTTTTGATGTGGGTTATCCACTTAATGAGTTTGTCTTTATCTTTTTGGCTTTAAGGTCCATAGACATTTGTAATTTTACCCTCCTGTGACGATCATGTGATCTCGAAGTGGGCTGTGAGTGTACCTATAATAGAAGACGGTCTGCTGAGGGTGATAATGTTGGGGTTCTAGAGAATGGCCAGTCCCTCTGAGGCTCCGGTTGATTCAGTATGTATGAACTCACATCCCCTCCAAATGCATTGAAAGATGGTTTATGCCTATGTCCCAACACATTTTGTTTCTTGTAACAGAAGGATATTTGGATTTTCTACTTTGATGCAATCTCAGAGGATCCTTTGTTTGGATCTACCATTGAGTCCCCTTAAGTTCCAAGTGATGATATTCATCATAATGCTTGTGGTGTTGGGTGGAGGTATTCCTCTGAGAGCTTTTGGATCTACCCCGAGTTGAGAATGCGATCGCCTACCTCCTTGATGAGTTGCTGGGATGAATTTATTCCCTGTCTTTTTTTCTCCCGCGGTATTCTCTTTGAGTCTGAGCTTGGATCTGTAGCTATGCATAGTCTTGTTGTGGATCTTGTTTTGGAGTCAAGAAATAACTTATGTACCTTTCGGATTTGTTTTTCAAGAAGGTCGTGCAAATCCTTTTGGTTGAGAGCTTCCTCAAGTTTTTCTAGGTCAATGCCTGCAAGATCCCTGTCGTCCAACTACATCGGGGTGTCCCCATCTACGTTTCTCATCTATTCTGGGTTGGTGTTGTGATTTTTGATAGAGGATGGTGTGGCTTGGTTCTTTCCTTTCTCTTGTTGTTTCATTTTATGCAGATATTGAATTTCTTCGTCTTTCGGCAGCTGGTTCAGAATCTCATAGGAGTTTTTTGTCAAGATCTTGGGGCGTGGTTCTGGGTTTTGCTTTCTTAGAGGTATTTTTTTCCTACTCGTAACTGTGGTGAAGCCATCCTTCTTATTTGTATCATTGGACTTGGGTGCCTGGATATTCAGAGCACAATCCTTGAAGAGGTAGCCATGCTCATGGCATTTCCTGCAGCGGAAAGGAATGTGTTCATAATCCATCATTTGTTGACAGTCCTCGTCTTGGTGTTCCAGAGTTACAGATCCTGGGAGGGCCTTGGAGATGTTCATGTATACACAGATTCGGGCATAAGAAGTGCATTTCCTCTATTTTGTAACTTCCAAAGTTTTGACATAATTACCCATGGTGTTTCCTATTCCCATTAGGATTTCCTCCAACCAAAACTCTTGCGATAGAGAGTATAATAGGATCCATACTGGTCCCATTGTGAAGTCCTCCTTGTTTGGGCTGAATCTCTCTGTCCAGAAGTGCAGGAATAGCCCTGCCGAGTTGTACAAGTATGGCCCATTCTCAAAGATTTTGTCCTTATATTCTAGGTTGTATAGGATGATTGTGAAAAACCCCTTTGAGATGTGATGCACCTCGTAATCCCCTTTGGGGTTCCACTAGTGCTTGATCCATCAGTTTAGGTCACGTTCAGATGACCACAGTCCCAAAAAATTGCCTATGAGGGAATTCTCTTGCATAAACTGTGTGTGTTCACCCACCCTTGTTGAGCTTATGAGGTATCTTGGTGGTTTATTGGATTGTGGGATACATTTACGAGGCTCCCAGCTACAAGATGCTTTTGGATGGGATGTTCCTACTTCCTCATCCATCTCTTTCCTGAGCCCTTGTTCTCTTGCAAGGAGCTGGTCTCGCAGCTACTGCGACGACTCGAAAGGGGGGAGTTTTCTCTTTCTCCCGATCTATCATTGGCCATAATGATACTGTATGAGGGGGGTTGCCCCCCCTCTTCCATATTCATTATGATATATCAAACCCGGGAGTTGTCCGTTCCAGTCCATAGCAGGTGGTAGGTTGTAGGGAAGCTATTATGTTCATAAAGTTGGTTCGTAGAGGAAGCGTTTCAGAGTGCTAGGGTTTTATAGCACTCCATTCTATCATTAAACGAACCCAAATTTTCATAGTATGCTAGTTTGAACGTTAATGTTAAGTCTGATGTCAAGAAACTCTGTAAAGGAACAAAACACCAGTGCACAGATTTGGGTTTCAAGAACAAGAAGGTCATTCGCCTAATCTCTATAAAACTAAGGAACTAAAAGGATACTCATCTTAGTTCAATCAATCCATTCAAGATCGATGAGGGTTTGGATCATGAGATAGAGGATTTTCTAGCTCAGGAAGATCCATAAATTTAGGGTTCTAGGAGGGAGGTTATCATTCATGCTGAACCATATGATTTCGTGACAAATTTACCACCATGCCTTAAGGGTAAAGAAGGATTCTTGGGTATTGGGAAATATTTGGAGCAAACAATAGGTAAGACTGAAGCACCCTTGGTCGATTGTGTCCCTCATCAATCTGTTATCTCCCCTGTGCACTGTGATGGCTGTCTCGATTGGGTTGAGAGTTACTATACTGACGTTCCTCTCTTACAGGCCCGAATTAAAACTTTGAATACTCAGAATGATCTATTGAAGCAAGAAAACCTTGATCTCAAGGCACATGTAGAAAGGGAGAAGAAACAAATCAAGAGATCTGGAAATATAGTCATTAAGAATACGACCAGTGTCAAAGAAATTATAAACTCTGATTTGATTGATCCCTCTCTAGCTTATTTTTAATGGTAAAATGTTTTATTTTCATTTCATTGATTTCTGTAATCTAAGTCGAAATAAATAGATTTGAATTTTTTATTCCATTTACTAAAATTAAGACTGGCTACAAAATCTTCGATTCTGTAGCCAGTCCTTTTAATAATAATAATTAGTAATTAGCAATTGTTTTTTTTCTAATATATAAAATTGGTTTTGATATTCTCAGGAAATGGGAGATTCTGTTGTTGATTACTTGGAATAAATATTTTCAGTTATACACTTAAAGGATTAGAAATTTCTCCTTCTTTATGTTTTATAAAAATTTTGATTTAATTTTGAATAAACCAACTCTAGTATGAGTGGTTTCTAATCCACTATTTTTGTAATATTACTTAATTTTGAGAGATTTAACTCTATCCTGTGAGATATGAGCATTTGGATCTTGGGTTACTTTAAATACTGGTCACTTTTGTTAGTGAAGGGACCTTGGATTGGAACACATTTTGGACATGTAATTCTCAAGACTATATGGACAAATTGTTCACATTTCGGATTTAGACTATTGTGACATTGTTTCATTTATGTTTTTCCTATTATATTATGGAATATTAATATGTTATACAACTTTAGTCTCATTAGCATATAATATTTTGTTTTATTCAACGCTTTAAATTTTGTCTATAACTTGTTGTTTCATATATTTAATCTGTGATCGTTATTTCACTTTAATATCATTTATTATATTTGATGTTAAGTTGATGTATCATATGAATGCTTCACATTAAAATTTATTTTATTTCGTTATTTCACTTGAGGGTATATCCATGATTATGTGTGGGAGGCTCTCGAGTTTATTTTAGACTTGTTATCCTGCCCATACGTTCGGAATGGACTGTCGATTATACCCGCCCAAGGGTTGAATGTGAGTTGGTGTCCTTAGTAGCCACAATATTTAGGTACTTACACAAGGTGATGGTGAAGGGAAGTCTCACTGTACTTGGAACAAACATTGGTCAAAGTCACTCGGGCTCCTTGGAGGGTAAATCCACAATTACTACGTGGAAGCTTGCATCAAGGTGAAAGGTCATTAAGCAGGTCACCATTGTAACTGTTCCACCATATCCTATCACCTTCTTAACTTGATCACACGACGTTGGATTTTATCACCAACTAGTACGGTCATCGAGGGAAGGTTTTGTTTGTTTGGTTTTGATTCTTAGATTTTATTAGTGTACGTTGTTTATTTTCATTAGTTGGCCCTAGATTTTTACCGTGTGTTGTTATTCTCCAAAATTGATCCTATAGACGATAAAGGTCTTCGCTGATAGAGTAGGATGCAAGGGTTGCCTCTGTAAGGATACCAACCCTTACCTCCTAACCCTCTAGAAGACAACTACTGTGGAGAGGTAGAAAATCAATTTGACACTGGGAGTGTTGTTGCTCCTCCGTTAGACAATCAAGAAGGTGCTTTGGTTACGGTTGAGAATCCCACTCCTCACACTACATCTGTGTCAGAAACCCCTCTTGAACCACTTTTACTTCGTTTAGACTCCCTTGGGAACATCATAGATGAAGAGGTCCCACAGTTACTTGAGAGATAATTTACCAAAACATATATGGGATCCACAAAACCAATATTTGGTGATGAGTATAGGACTGTTATTCATCCTACCACTTCATTAGATACAAATCCCACACCTGCTCGTTCTATTTGGAGGACTTCATAAGGACGCGATCTCTATGAGAATTTTGAATCTATTCGACAACCCTTTAATCCTCATGACCCTCCTGTTGAAACTGGGTCATCCGGTCAAACTATGAATCACCCCATCGATCAGATCATTAACCCTGTTGTTACATCAACAAAAGTCCATCCTAATGTTGGACTCATCACCTCTACTCATTCCCGAGGTGCTTCAATCCCTACCCCCACTTTTACAAACTTTCACTCTACAGCTCCACATGTTCCACACGATCTTGCTGGGACATCTTTGCACCAGAGAATGCAGACCCTTTCCAGCCAAATACAACCGAATGGAGGGAAACCACCATCTAGTGGACCTATCCCTTCTGGAATGCCACCATCCTATGGTGGGCTACTCCTCTTGGGGTACAACTCCCTTTTCATGTTCTTCCCAAAGGGCAACCTCCCTTTTCCAGTCATGCCCCGGTCGTTAATCCACCACTAGCAAGGGGGAAACCTTCGTTTGTTGGAAACCCTTCACAATGATGGGGAGTATCTTCAGGAGACACATTTACCCAACCCCACATTGGGGGACACTCATATCATAACCCACAAGGAGGAGTATCAAATCATGTTCCTTCTGGACCATCTTATGGACAACCTTATCCAGGTAGAATAAGGTTATCCACCCCATGGGCCTAATGTGTATCCGCCTCTAGGATCTACTTCTTACCCTCCTCAAGGGAAACATGTTTATCCTCCATATGGGCAAGCAAATCACCTGGCTTATAATGCTCAGAACCCACTGGGTTATGCAAATGTTTCTCATCCATCATCGAATCCTCCTTATCCTGGTCAACAACAACCATATGTAGGAGGAACTATTGGTTACAATTATCCACCTAACCTATTTTATGGTCCTACTGGTGTTCCTATGCCACACCAGTATCATCCGCAAGTTAACCAACAACTACCTTTCATTGCAACTCTGGATATCCCAGACTTGTCTCGGTTAACCAATGATCCTATTTTTCATTCACCGGTTTGGCCAGTTATTCCAGCTAAACTTCCTTCTATATTCTGAAATTTGACGGAAAACCTAGAGAAGATCCAAATAACCATGTGATGACTTTCCATTTGTGGTGTTCATCAAACTCCCTCATGGATGATTCTATACGTTTGCATCTTTTCCAACAAACACTTACAGGCTCTACAACAAAGTGGTGTATTGAACTACCACGTGCTTCTTTTCATGATTTCAACTCCCTTGCCATGTATTTCCTCACGCACTTTCAACTACCTATTCACTACAAGAAAGGTACTGAACTCTTGACCTACCTTCGTCAAACTGACTCCGTGCATATCTTTGACCATATTCATGAGTGGAGACGATGACGAAGGATGATCAATGCAATCATTCCTAACCAATTATTGGCGGAGTGGTTTACTAAATCACTTTTACCCCCGATCACTCATGATGTCACTATGGGTGGAACATTCACTAAGGAAGAAACCATTGCTTGGGCTCAGTACGTAGATTTGGTTTATTCATAATCTGGTACTTTGTATGAGTTACTTCTGAATGTTTCTCGAGCTAATGCCGATCCATACAAGCCGTCATCCTCATCTCATGCGGAAGGTGTTATCGATTCCGTCAAAACTCAATCTACTTCCCAGTCGACCACACTCTCCTCTACCTCCCCCCAAACTCATATCTTTAAGGTGAATGCAGTTCAATTTGCCCCTTCACAACAATCCGGAGGTAAGAAGAAGGAAAAAAATAAATAAATAAATACTAATAGCAATGAACAACCAAAAAATCAAGCTCAAACACCTACTACCGAAAAGAAACCACAACGGAAACTAAAATTCCCATGTATCATTTGTGGTGACGATCACTACACTCGAGACTGTCCATATCACGATGAAGTGGCCAAAATGTTCCAGGTAAATTCACAACCCATTGTTCTTACTCAGCCTTTTCCACAACAACAATCCATGGTTGCTCAAACCCCCTCTCCTAGGGGCAGTTCTATCCATCCTCATGATGAGGCCTCAACAAGTGACCATATTTATATGTTTAATGGGATTAATTTGACTACTCTCTCTAAGACATACAACACAATGGTTAAACCTGACAAAGGAAAAGTCACTAACAGTACCGATACTTTATCGAATCCATCACCGTCCTCTGTTAGTCCTCCATCAGTTAATCCTCTGTTTGGACCACTTCATATTGAGGAACATACGTTTGAATCTATCTTATGCCCTCCTAAGATCATTGTCTGTAAATCTACCTTTATTCCTAGTTCACGTGCCGCCCAAAAATACAACATTGTTGAAGATTTGTCTTAAGCACTATGTGCTATGTCTGTGTTAGAAGTGCTACAACACTGCCCCAGTCAATGTAGAATTCTCTTGGCTTATATTGGTGTTGTTGATCCTGATTTGTCCAACAATATCATGTTTAACCTGGACAATTATACATCTCGACTCTCCCACCAACTTGCTTTCCAAATTGATGTTTTTGTTCATGATCAACAAATTCACTGAACCATCTTGGATGAGGGAGCCTCTACTTGTGTCATGTCTTTAGCATGTTGGAAAAGTTTAAAATCACCCGCACTTAACAAATCCCCAATGATGTTACGTGCATTCGATGGGAAAGGTTTTCATCCCCATGGAATTTTATAGTCCCTGCTCGTCCAGTTGGGTGGCAAAACCGTCACTGTTGATGTCGAGGTGGTTGATGAGCCCCTCTATTACAACTTATTACTTGGAAGAAGTTGGTTTTATTCTATGACTATTATTGCCTCATCGGTGTTTCGATGTGTACAATTTCCTCATCAGGGAAAAATTGTCATTGTCGATCAGTTAGATTTCTTTACACCCGACACTCGCGCTCCCGCTACCAACAATATTCCATTCTTGTGAGATCAAAAGATCATGTATGAAAGAGTTGGTGTTGGATTTTTAAAAATATTCTAGTGTTATAGGTACCTTCCCTACACCACTTCCACCAACTACACATCATATTTCCACCGTCGATATGATTTGAACCATGGCTTATCAATCTTTGGAATCATCTGACCCTTGGATTGTACCCAGTCCCTTGGAATTCAATGCGCTAGGTGACACCATGCCACTTAGTCTAGCTGAAACAACATACTTTTTTATCCAATCTGCCTCTCCCTCCTTGGATGAACAACATCTTTTGGCACCTGACAGTTATTCGATTTCCTCGTGGTTAAATTCCTTTTCATCTGTGATCGACTGCATTTCCCCAATTTTTCCCTCTGATGAAACTATTAGGGAAATGTTGAGCATTGACGAGCTACCTCGGGATGATAACCATCATCGATCCTCTTTTCTTCCCCCTTGTGAAGAAATTCAGGGAGATATACACTCTATCTTCCCTCCTAATGTTGATTTTCCATTGTCTCCCATGACTTCAACTTTTGATGATTTGGATCCGGTAGTTGACATGGTGATCTCTTTGGTAGGACTATTAGAGCCTGATCTCCTTACCCATGTCATGACCCTCGACATGTGTTCCTTCCAGAGTGATTTTCTTCCATCCAGTGAAGATCTCTTGGAAGCCATGACCGAGTTTTGTCCCTTGACTTGGTGTCCTTTCAGAGCATTATCCTCTTGGAAGCCTTCATCAAGAAGAGTTCATGAGCATAGTTTCTCTTCTCTGTGGAAAGATCGTTAAAAAATGAAACAGAGGCTACGAGCATAGTTTCTCTTCTCTGTAGCAAGCTCATTAAAAAATGAAAAAGAATTTACGAGAATAGTTTCTCTTCTCTATTGCAAGCTTGTTAAAAAATGAAACAAGAGCCATGAGCATATATTTCCTCTCTGTAGAAAGCTTGTTAAAAAATGAAACAAGGATCTGGGGATTGAACCCAGATCCCTGAGCATAGTTCTTTTCCTGTTTCAAGCTCGTTAAAAAATGAAACAGTCACCTCTCTTGTTGAGTCGAGTCTTTTGTTAGGTCTCGTATTTGAACCTTCATTTCATCCACCCTTATCTTTTTTCTCCATATAGTAGAGAAATTGGTGACAACCTCAAAATCGGTGAATGAATTGAAGTTTGAAGGGCATGTCTCTAGCCTTTGATGATCATTCTGGAGTTAAGCCACTAGCTTTCAAGATGGGGGAATACCGATCTTAGAATTTGTTCTTTCTCATGCTCATAAATACACGAGAATGCAACCGGGTAAAATTTTATCTCTTTTTCGGACCCGCATGGATAAACGAAAAAGGAACCCCTTGGAGTCTTCTTTAAACTCTTTTCAGACTCTCTAAACATGAAAATATTGTCGAGCGATCTTGCTTCCTTTCCCACTCATTAAAAGGTTTGAAAGGGAATCTTTTGAGTGATAATTTATCTCTTTTTAGGCCTCACGAGACTAACATTATGAAAAAGGACAACACTAGAGTCGTCTTTAAGTTCTTTTCATACTCTCTAAACATGAAAAAAAACTGAGTTTACCTTCTCTAGACTAGTTAAACAATCATACATTGAAGGGCCCATACGAGACCGAACCCTTACTTCTTCTAGTTCTCTAAACAAAGGAGAAGGGACTTACCGAAGGTGATTCATATCGAGCATGTGTTACCCTCCTCGAGCTCATTAAATTAAAAAGAGGTACTTGTCTATCTGGATGGGGTAAAAATTGAAGGAAGCAAGCCAAGCAGTTTTTGAGAACATTACCAATAACCCTTAGAATCGCCCTTGAACATGAAATTTTATCTTTGCATACATTTTAATCCGCTGAACCTTTGCACTAAGCCAATCCTCTGAGCTTCTTTTACTCCTTTGGGTCACCTGACGAAAGTCATCGTATCCACTGCATTATTGTGTTTTGGTCCATGTCACATTTCTGCTGTTATGCCTCAGTGTTCAAGGGAAGTATCTGCCTCAAGAGTCAACCATCACAAATATCCTGTTTCAATACCCATGTCAGTCCATGTTCATTTGATCTACCAATTACATATTTGTGTTAGTTTCATGTCATTTATGGGGGATACATCAAGGCCTTCCTTCGACGAGTCTATCCCTGTCGACTTGAATACATTATCTAGGAAATAGACTTAGAAACCAGTTAGTACCTTGGGACCTGCATGCCTGAATGGAAGACCTCCTTGTGTCCGACAGTGGTTTAACATCATTGACCTATGATCATATGATTCCACAGATGTTTGACTTCATGTCATCTATTCACATTTGTCAGAATGTACTAGAGTACCTTGGGAATTATTAACATCAATGGTGATCTCCCTTGCACTTGTTAACGATTTACCTCATTGACTGGTAATCAAGTGGTTTATGCCATGTTCAACATCAAGACATTGATTCACATGGTTATATTCGTACTACATCGGGATCGGTAAGAAGACCCTGGGTTGAGTTTTTACTCTTATGTATACTTTGCCCAGGTTGTGAAGGAGTTCTTTTGAACTATGACACATATATTGTTACATAGATCCACTTTGTATTGGTCGTGGCTATGTCTTGTCATCTCATAGATCCACTGTGTATTCTTTGTGGCTACTATCAGTTCAGGTCATAGGAGTATAGATCCACATTGTATCTTCAATGGATATACCTTTTTGTCAATATAATTATGGATCTGCAGTGTGTTTTGTGGCGGCCATACCTAAAAATTCTTTATCACTCAAGCATAGGTATGCCTGCCTTGGGTTTGAAACATGTCATAATATTTGTTTGATGGTTGTGTGTATATTTTTCCAACCTCTTTGCATCCATAACCTTGCTCAAAAAATTTCTACAAATTACTTCAGNGTCATCTCATAGATCCACTGTGTATTCTTTGTGGCTACTATCAGTTCAGGTCATAGGAGTATAGATCCACATTGTATCTTCAATGGATATACCTTTTTGTCAATATAATTATGGATCTGCAGTGTGTTTTGTGGCGGCCATACCTAAAAAGTCTTTATCACTCAAGCATAGGTATGCCTGCCTTGGGTTTGAAACATGTCATAATATTTGTTTGATGGTTGTGTGTATATTTTTCCAACCTCTTTGCATCCATAACCTTGCTCAAAAAATTTCTACAAATTACTTCAGTCATCATCGTCTTCTGACTTCGCACTTTGGGGGGCAATCTGTTACACATCAAAATTACTCACTTCAATAGTGTTGCAAGTGTCGTCATTACAAGTGTTGTAAGTGTCGCATATTGTCTGCAAGTGTCACATATTGACCACAAGTGTTGCAAGTGTCACAAACATCACACTGCCATCTTTCCTATGTCGTGCCTCTAACGAAATCATAAGGACACTTAAGACACCTCAAAGACTAGTTTTGAAGAAGAGAAATCAATTGATAAGGAGTACAAACCTTTTGCCACTGGAAAAAACACTCAAAAATGGATTTTGAAGGGAAATGCTCCCCTACCCAATGTTAGGTAGTGCCAACACTCCCTGGGCCTCTTTGGGGGAGCGTTCAAACGCTCTGTGTACCCTTTTGGGGGAGCGCTCCCTTTTCTGAGTGTATTTTTGGTTTGTTGAGCTAAAACATGGAAGAATCCCCTCAATATCTGAAGGTAGTTGGGTTCAAATCTTGGGTCAAGGCATGATCTTAGGGAAGATCCTCAACTCAAGGAGAAGAATCCTCAACTTATCCCAAATATCTCTCAAGTGGTTGGGCCTCTCTAAGGTTATATAAGGAGGCCTTCTCATGGTGAAAGGGTACATGAGAACAAAAAATATTGGAGATATGAAACTTATAATATTATAAGTGAGATGTCGTTGAAGCATAATCAGTGTAGATTACTTAAGCAAAGGGGTTGGACAAGGAGAGATGAAAGAGGCTGTTGCACCTCCATCAAAGGATTGTAAGAAACTTTTACTTGTTCTCATTAATAATCAATGCTTGGCCTGTTTCTTTCAAATTTATGTTTGTTCCTCATGAACTTGTCTTTAGTAGATAGATCTATATTTGAGCTAATCTCAGTAGAATAGGAAGTTCTTTTTACCTTTGTTTGTTTTACAGGAACTAAGGAGGAGCTCAGGATTGGATCTCAGCTTGGAATTTGCGAGGACAAACGTTGTTAATAATGTACATATATTTCTTCTTCTCCTTCGTATATTATCTTGATTAGATCTAAAAGGATGTCAGTGTCCATGTTAAGCACTTTTCTATCTTGGCCTTAGGAGTCTAGATACCAAGAGGGAATCCTCTTGTCCACAGGAGGATTCACCTATAACAATGGGTGTGCTAGAAAAACAATAAATTCAAGGTATTTTTATGATGCAAGAATTCTTCTTGGAGAATCTTCTTTACTCTTTGAATCATTCAAGCACTATAGCAAGGGCCACTCCACTCACCTCTTGAGAGGATTGGCATTTTATTTCTTCACCATTGTCACTTGTCATTGCATGAAGAGAAGACATCTCTATTAGGGAACTCAAGATCCTTCCCAAGGAGGAAGAGGGGATTCATAAGTCCCTGCCTTTCTCTACAGTGTTAGCCTATCAATATATTGATCCATTGGTAGCTATATGATGGTCATTTTTTGCTTTTCATTGTTCTAGTTCTTGCAAGATTCTCTAACATTTATTTATTTTTCTTTTTCTTTTTATTTCCTTGTTTCATGTGTATTTGGTTATCTAATCAACTCACAAACCTCTGTCTTGTTTAGATGACTTAACTAGGCATGTAAGTGTTGCGTTTTTTCTCACCCATGTAACAAAACCAACACAACAAGGACAATTTCTAGAATTTGAACAAGCACAACAAAGAAGAGAGAAGGAAGTTTCAAAAACCATAAAAGAATTAGAGTAAATCATCATTGACTTGAAAACTCAGCTTCAAGAATTCAAAAGAAATAAATAAATCTTTGATGAACAATTCAAAGAAAAAAAACAAATTTGTAAGAAGTTAGAGGAAGAAATCAGTCAGCTGAAAAGAGAACTAGAAAGAGGAAATCACTAGTTAAAGTTTGATAACAATTCAAATATTTTGAATGATATCATTAACAACCAAAGGTCACCAAATAATAAACCAATATTGGGATATGATCAAAATTCAACCTTTACTGCACATAAAACTGATAAAAATTCAATCACTTATGCAGATGCTCTTAGAAATCCCTTAAAAAGAGAAGAAGACAAGATGAAAATGGCATCATTGAAGACTATTTTTAATAAGCAAGAGCCTCATCCAAAAGGAAAAGGAAATGCAGTGATCAAAAGGATGGTATCAGAAGGAAAAGGAAATACAGTAATCAAAAGGAATCCTCCTAATAGATATCAACATATCTTCCTTGGATATTTCTATTCATGCAACAACTTTGGACACAAAGCAATACATTTAAATTCTATAGAAACTACAAACCAAGAAATGTCCAAATATATAATAACAAAAAGGATGATGTAGAGAAAAGAAATCATAATTCATTATCCCCTCTACAAGAGTAAATTGTTGAATGCCACAAGTGCAATGATCCAGATTATTTTCGGCATGAAATGAGAGTGGAGATATAATAAAGAAATGCACAGAAATATCACAGATACTGAATAATATAACAGAAATGTATCAGAGATGCAACCAGAAACACAGATATATAGTAATAAATGCTTTCTATTAATGAAAGAAATATACAAAGACTGTAAAAATATAGAGTGAAAGTCTCGCTAGAATGGTATCTCTGAGAAGAGATGTGACAACTACTCACATTCGAAAGAAGACGATTATAATGAGGCTCTAAATGCCTTTTTACAATAAATAGGAATGAAAAAAACCCTAGACATCCAAAAACCTAACCCTAGGAGATGAAGAGCCAAAAGTGATGTGGGCCCCTTTTGGGTAAGTTAGTACATTAACTTCCTGGGGTCGTAACTTTTGCATGCGATCTTTGTTTTAGGCGTATGATAGCCCGTTGGAAAGGTATCATCGATGAGATTCATTTTTGGGCCTCAATTATTCCTTTTTCTATCATTGAGTTGGTAATATCCCAAAAAAACTTCATTTAGGCCCTCAAAATGGCCCCAGAAGTTAAAACCTGCTAAAAATAGTAAATTGCCAAAATTTCCAAAAAACTGTTTTGAGCTAGTCAAAAAAGGTGGGTAGCCACCGATATACACCTGGATCAATCATCCCTCCTTAGGAAGAAATGGTCTCCATTGTGTTGAGTTCCTGGGGGAGAGGGAAAAGTGTTTGCTTCTTGCCTTGTTGGAGACGTCGTGCTGCTCTGTTTGTGGAAGTTTGTTACGAACCTGTTGAGGCTGAGGCTGTTCAACAAGTTGAGATACATGAGAGGACGGTGTGAAGAAGGAATATTTTCACTTTTTCAGCCTTGTCGACTTGCTTTTGTTGGATAGAAGGTGCTTGGGGCGAGGCTGTAGTGGTTGCAGTGTCCTTTTGTTCTCCTTTTGAACAGATTGTGCATAAGCTAAATTTTGCAGTATGTGATACTACCTTGCGACACTTTTTAGGTGGAACAGTAGTCGGAACTACCTCTGGTATTCTGTAGAGATGACCCTCCAGAGAAACAATGACACTGCGGGGTTGAGACTCATAAAAAACATGGCTCTTCCACATATATGGTTGGCCCAAGAGAACATCACAGACATCCAGTGGGGCAACATCACATAATACCTCATCCTTGAAGGGTTGGATGCCATATGACAATCAGAATTGTTGGCTAACACGGAGATCACTTCCTTGGCGAAGCCACTCGATGTTGTATTCTTGCGGGTGTGGTGTTGTCGACAATCCCAATTGTTTGACGACCTCTGCTGAGATGAGGTTCTTCTGGTTTTTTCTATCAACAATAAAATGCAGCAGGGTCCCGTTCACCCACATCTGTGAATGAAAAATGCACTCCCCCTCTTCAGGATCTGTTGGTTCTTCTGGTTGAATTGATGTGCTCACGAAAATAGCAGTGGGGTCTACGTCAATGATTTGTCCTTTACCAGTATTTTCAGAATCAGATTCTGAATTAGGGTTCGACTGCTTGTCTTTGATCTCGGCCACCAATGACTATTTTGAGTGACATTCATCAGTTTTGTGCCAAGGGATTTTGTGGAAATCACACCATTTTCCAATGTCCTGCTTTGTTTTCCCGTGACCCTTCTTTTCCTTTGGCTTGGACTAGTTTTCGGGAGACTGTTTGTCATACTTTGATTGTTGACAATTTTCAAACCCGAACTCTAGTTTGTTCTAGTGCTTAAATTTCTTCTCGATTTTAACAACATATCGATAGGTAGCACCGAGTGATGAGATGTCCAAAAAATCCATTTTAGTTTGGATGTATCTGTGTAGATCCCCACGGTATTTCAGAACCAAATGTCGTTCAGAGTCTTTGATACCCAGCTTGGTGCGCAAGGTATGGAAGGTATTGGTGAACTCTGAAACTTCTTGGCCTTGCTCTTGCTGCAGTGTGGTCCATCTCATGTACTGGTCCTCATAGTTGCCAACAGGGTAATACTATTCCTTTACTGCATCCACAAAACAATCCGAAGTGGGCTCAGCCCCATATATTCCAGACTCCTCTATGGAACTTTGCTCCCAGTAAGTTTCCCACCAATGTTTGACATGAGGGAGAGCTTTAAGGAGTGCAAAGATGATCTTTTCTCTGTCAAAAAAATTGTGAAAAGAGAAATAACCTTCTAACAAATTTAACCATTTATCTAGGGCATCTGCATCTATCTGACCTTCAAATATAGGAATATCAAAATTGACCTGTACCTTAAAAGGAGAGGTGCCTCCAAAGTGGCTTCTTGATGAATGTGTGCCTGATGCTATTGGGAGGCGTTGAAGGATGTGGGAAAAATTCTCCATCATTTCGTCCCTCTATCACGTGAGAGCTGTTGATTAAGGTTGGTTGTCATTGATGTCAACCCTTGAAGAAAGACTCCTAGCACAAAGGTTTGGGTAATGGACCTAATAGTGTTAGACGTAAATATGACTCATTATTGTTTTTTCATGGTTGATAAGAAGTAAATATGGATGAACTCCAAAGTGGTCCCCTTATGGTGAAAGTCCTCACGGGAAGACACTTTGTGAAGTAAGAGAACCCATACTTAATTGTGGATTAATGATATGAAAAAAAAGTGAATTTGTCAGGGAAAATATCCTATATGGATATTTCTTGTCATGTCATTTCCGGTGGTATTTGGAACATCACATAATTCCTCATGGTTAGAGAGTTATGGCCATGAGAAGTTGGAGACCCCAGGTTTGGGTAATGGACCCATGTTTTTTTGATGGGTAACGGTATGAGTTATGATCTATTTTCAGATAATAATATTCTATATGGATATTACATGTCATTCCATTTCTGGTGGTATGTAGAACGTCACATAACTCCTCACGGTTTGAGAGTTATGGCCTTACGAAGTTGGAGGACCCTCATATGTCATCTGGAAGCCCCAAAAGGTCCAAGTAATCAAAATGGTTTAAGAGATTTTAAAAGGTAAATAATAAAGTGAAGTGATGAGTGTATTATAATTCAAAGTGAACACAAAATAAATTATTTCAATAATAATTTTAATGGATAAATTAGAAGTGGACCCAACCCTAAAATAAGGAAAGTGGGGCCAAGTGACCTAGAAGATGTTCTTAAGGAAGCTACTTGGAGAGTATAAATAAGAGGAAAGGCTCTCTCATTCGAATCACACTTGAGAATATTGAATATCTATAGGTGTCTGAGGTATACACATGATATCTAGGCCAAAATTCTGAGGAAAGTGAAGAAAAAAAGGCTGAAATGAAAGGAAGGATAAATTCTTTTGATGGTGCTTTCTAAGGTATGTTATTTTTCAGGTCATCTCACCATTTTCACTATACCTTTTTTTATATAATGATTCCAATCCTGAAATTTCTATGCAAGTGAGAAAACATATCCAAGTATCTGTAGTTAAAAATTCAGATTTTGGGTCATTGTATTTTGGGAGTTACACTCTGTGGAATATAGGGTTGGTGGCCAGTCCTGAAACTAGTCAAAATCAGGTGTTTCGGGTAAAAATTTCATAAATTATTCATAACAGTTCCAAATTTAGTGATACCAAATGTTTTGGTTAGGGTACAGGCTTTAGTATTTGGTGTAAAATTTTTTGATCATTTCATAAAATATTTTGTGCGGGGCATTCTCTACAAAGTCTCTCTCTAGAATAAGCCAAAATTCAACAAGGTATGCCATTTTTGCTATAACTCCTTTTCTGAGAGATTCCAAGTAGTGCCACTTGGAGGAATTGCATAAAACACAATGAAGAACATTGTATATCAGTTTCAGATCTTTATACAATACAGGTTCAAAGTTATGATTACTTCAAGTTAGGGTTGTTGACTAATCCAAAACGAGACATGTGAGAGTAAAAAAAAGTTTGATGAAAATGCTAGTCTCTTGTTTTTAAAGTTAAGGAAGGTTTGCAGAAATGTGATCATATACACCAGGTCTAATACAAAGCTACAAATCAGATTTGGATAATGAAATTGATGAGGAATTTTGGTTGTGGCACATGCTGAGTACATGGTTGAGACAAGTAGTTGATGAGTTGACACATACATGAAGTGTATAGTTGATGATGTTGGTACATATTGATGATTCATAGTTGATGAGTAGTTGACACATGATTGGAACATACTTGATACATGGTTGGATGCACTTTTTTATGGTACAGGTTGATTACAGGTTAGTGCATGGTTGATGCACTTGTTTATGGTACAGGTTGATTACAGGTTGGTGCATGGTTGATGCACTTGTTTATGGTACAGGTTGATTACAGGTTGATGCATGGTTCAAATTTATTGGTACAGGTTTACAGTGGTATATCTCACAGTGATAGTGTGACAGTGGTTCCATCATTCTACCTCTACTTCAGGTTGGCAGGACGGGGCAAGGACAGGTGGTTGTAGCCACCTTCTGGTTGTAGCCGAAGAACATTGGGGGTTGTAGCCTCCTTCTAGATGTAGCCAGAGATTTGGGGAGTTGGAGCTTCCCTCAGGTTGTAGCTTGAGAAACTAGGGGGTTGGAGCCTCCTTCCAATTGCAGCTGGAAAACAAAGGAAGTTGGTGCTTCCAATGAATATAATTCTTCAAAACATATAAGAAAAATCATTCCGTGGTTTTCTCCTAATTTGGGTTTCCACATAAAACACTGGTGTACTGTGAATGTGTGTGATTGTTTATTTATTACTGCTCATTATTGGATAATAATTCTACATTGATATAACATTTGAAGAAAATGATTACAATTATGTTATTACTGATTCACCCCCCCTCTCAGTAATCCAACAATTGGTATCAGAGCAGGTTCCTTCAGAAATTAGTTTAACCACCGAAAGGTAGATCATGGAGAGTANAGTGAGAATAATTCCAAAGCCATAAATGCACTTTTGAATGGTCTCAGTGATACGGTATTCACCAAAGTTGCACATTGTAAATATGCTAAAGAGATTTGGGACAAGATTCGAAATATTTATGAAGGAGATTCAAAAGTCAAAACAACGAAGCTTCAAACTTACAGAGGTCAGTTCAAGCAACTAAAAATGAAGGAAGATGAAGGTATCACAGCCTACTTCTTATGAGTTGATGAAACAGTGAATGCAATCATAAGATTGGGAGAAGAAATCAAAGAATCTGTAATTGTTCAAAAGGTACTAAGATCTCTTCCCATGAGATTCAACCTTAATATATCAGCACTAGAAGAAAGATTGGATCTAAACTCAATAAGCATGGATGAACTGCATGGAATCTTCATAGCATATAAGATAAGAACTGAACAGGAAAATCCATATGTAAAAGAAGCAGCCTTCAAAGCATCCAAAAGATCAAAGCAAAAGAAAAAGGAACAAGAAGAATATAG
>JASDQU011249096.1:4581-14783 GCA_032191745.1 Picea mariana
GAGCTCCTTGGAGGGTATACCCATGATTATGTGTGGGATCTTGCACCAGGGTGTAAGTCCATTAAGAAGGTCGTCAATGTAACCTTTCCACCCACTCTATCTCAACCCTTTCTTACTTTGATCCCGCGATGTTGGATTTCATCACCAACTAGTATGTTCATTGTGAGAAAGTTTTGTTTGTTTTCTTACTTCCTATATTTTTAGCGTGTGTTGTTTGTTTTCCCTAGAGGACTCTAGATTGGATCTTTATTTAATGGCGTCGGTTCCCGAAATGACCAATGAGACAACCCCTTTTCCAGGGGAACCTTTTGTTTTTCCTTCTTACGGAAACATTAGTTCTCCTCATATCATTACTTTGAGCCTTCTAGGTCTCACAATTGGATTACCGGTATGGTTTTTTTCCACTCAGGTAATCCCAAATGTAGCTAGTGCTTTTTTTGTAAGAACTTTCCCCCAACAGAATCAACCTCATGTTGATCCTTCACCGTCTTCACTAACAATATTTTCTTCACCTTATTCACTTGCAAGGTCTTCTTTTATTTCATCTCCTTTGTCGAGTGAAAGATATGCAACTAGTAACCCGGTGGATAAGAAGAAGAAGAAAAGGAACAAGAAGAAGAAGAAAAATAAGCAAGGGTCTAAACCTCGAACCATTGCTAGACATGTTGGAAAGCAACCAGTTACTATTAATCATTCTGGGAGTGTTGATGATGCCAAGATCACCCAAACAACCTGTAAGCCCAAGTACCCTTGTAGGATTGGTAAGGGTAGCCATCTTCTTAAGGATTTCCCTAGTCTATCCAAGGTATAAAAGAATGGTCTACACACCCTCTCCAACCCATGTCGTCAACCTCTGAACAACATGCTGATGACCTCCCATCAACTAGTCAATATACCATTGGGAAGAAGAAAAGTAGAGTCAAGTTCTCGTGTATGTTATGTGAAGGGAGTCATCAAACTCACCTTTTCCCTTGTATGGATGAAGCCTTGAAATTACTAGAAGACATGACTGTTTCCCAGCCTCAACTTCCAGTTGCTTATCGCAAGCTTACTCTCGACCCACATGTAGTTGATGGAATGATAAATCCAGCCCCTTCATCAGTCAATCCAGTTGATCATGTAGTCAATATTGTCATGTCCTTAGTTGAACCAGTTGACAAAGTGGTCGATCTGATCCCATCCTTGGTCGATCCCACTCTCTCGTTAGCGAGTGCAACCCAAGCAGTCGATCTGTTTCCACCCGTCGACCCCATTCTCCCCTTAGAGAATGAAACCCAGTTGATCGATTTGATCTCGTCATCATTCAATCCTACTCTCTCACTCAAGAGTAAACCTGATTTTTCCCATGTTTTTCTCATTGATACAAAATCTACCATGCTAGGGGGATTTCCTCCTTCTCCCATAGAACCCCCTCCAAGTAATGAGGCCATCCTTTTTAATTGGGGTGTGCTAACTGGACCTCGTCTTCCCTCTCACATTCCTTTCAATATTACAGTACACATTTTTGGTCGGGAATTTCCTTAGATGCTGATAGACGAAGGTTCATCTGTTAGTATTTTGTCCTCTCTTGCTTGGCAAGATTTGGGTTATCCTCAGCTTGTGTCAGTTACCTAGACTATGTTTTCTTTTAACAGAAGAACTAGTCACCCTTTAGGGATCCTTCCTCAGTTTCTCGTAACTTTGGGAGGGAAAACTATCTTTTTTGATGTCATGGTAGTCCAAGACCCCTTGGATTTTGATTTACTCCTTGGGCAAGATTACATCCATGCCATGAAAGATATTGTGTCCACTCTTTTTCGTGTGATATCTTTCTCGCACGATGGAAGAATGGTGACTATTGATCAACTTTCGTTTGTTGGCCCTGACTTGACCATCAACTCAATGAACTCCTTAAATTATTCTTATATGCATATGATATATCCCCTACCATAGGTCAATTATGTCGCAATGTCTCCCATGACTTCAGCTGTCGATTCAGGTAAGCCTCTCACTATATGATCAGCCTCTTATGAATTAGATCCGGTAGTTGACATGGTGATATATTTGGTAGGGCTATTGGAGCTTGATCTCTTTACCTCTATTGTGGCCCTCAACATGTGGTCCTTCCAGAGTGTGTTTCTTCCATCAAGTGAAGATCTCTTGGAATCCATGATCGAGTTTTGTCCATTGACATGGTGTCCTTCCATAGCACTATCCTATGGGAATCCATGATCAAGAAGAGCCTTGAGCATGGTTTTCTGATTTCAAGATCATTAAAAACTGAAACCATCTTTGAGCATGGTTTCTAATTTCAAGCTCATTAAAAAATGAAACTAGCTTTGAGCATGGTTTTTTTATTTCAAGTTCATTAAAAATGAAACTAGTTGTGAGGATAATTTTTGCCTCTCTGTAGAAACCTCATTAAAAAATGAAATAGAGCCTACGAGCATAGTTCTTCTTTCTGTGAAAATCTCATTAAAAAATGAAACAATGGTCCAGGGATTGAACCTGGATTCACAAGCATAGTTCTTGTTCCTGTATCAAGCTCGTTAAAAAATGAAATAGATTTTCCCCCCCTATTCAATTGAGTCAAGTAATTTGTTATGTATAGTTTTTGAAGCTTCTTTTCATCCTCCTATGTCATTGGAAAAATCAAATCTTGTGGGGCAATGCTTTCATCCTTTGGACCTCATGTTGAAGTTAGAGCCGCTAGTTTCTTAAGCTCGGGGCTAAATACCAACCATCCCTGTGTTATGCGTCGAGAAATATCAAGAATAGTTTTCTAGGGTTCAAGCTTGTATAAAAATGAAACCACCAACCTCAAGCATAGTTTCCTTTGGTTCAAGCTTGTGTAAAAATGAAACCAGGTCCAAGCATAGTTTTGGCTAGTTTTAAGCTTGTGTAAAAATAAAATCTATTCCAAGCATAGTTTTTGTTTTGTTTTAAGCTTGTGTAAAAATGAAAACAATCCCGAGCTTGGTATTTGTTCTTTCTCGTGCTCGTAAATACGTGAGAATATAAATGAGTACACTTCTATCACTTTTTCGGACTCGTAAAGGTTATACAAAAAAGGAATCCCCTAGAGTTCCCTTTAAGCCCTTTTCAGACTCTCTAAACATGAAAATATTGTCGAGCGATCTTGTTATTTTCACTCTCATTAAAGTATTTGAAGAAAAAAATTGTTGAGCAGTAGATTATCTCTTTTTTAGTCTCATAAGACTACTTTACGAAAAAGGACATTTTGGAGTTTTCTTTAAGTGTTTTTCAGATTCTCTTAATATGAAAAACCCCTGAGTTTTCTTTCTTTGGACTCGTAAAAAAAACATCGAAAGGCCCATATGTGACCGAACCATTCTTTCCTAGGGTTCATTAAACATACTCCAAGGGACTCATCTGAAGGATGAGATTACATTACAAGAATATGTTATCCTCCTCAAGCTTGTGTAAAAATAAAGAGGCACTCGCCAGAAATGGTGGGGGGGGAATTTGGAAAGAAATGTATCTAAACCTGTATTCTATGGAAGAGTCACTTTTTGAACATGACACCCTTTCACTCGCTTTGTGTCTAGGTTGGAAAGTCCACTTGTCTCTTGATCTTACCCCTTTATAAGATTACAAATTGGTCCATGATACCTATTGTTGAGTCAGTGTTTCCAAGACAGTTGTCGTGTCATCAATATGTTCAAAGAGAAGTTCAACCCGGAAAGTCTTCTATTGCGTCGGCCATTTCTGCAGTCCTTAAGGCTTCTATTACGTCGGCCATCCCTTATTCAGTCCTAAATCACTTGTTACTCTCATCTACTTCAAATCTTGTTACCCATTTCATGTCATTGATGGGGAATACATTAAGGCCCTCCTCTGATGAGCCTTTTCCTGTCAACTTCAACTCATTGTCGAGGAATTAGACTTAGAAACTAATTAGTACCTTGGAACTTGCATGCCTCAATGGTAGGTTTCCTCGCTTTCAATAGTGGGTTTTCATTATTGACCCCTGATTGGGAGATTTTGCCGAGTGTTCAACTTCAGTTCACAAATTCACACCCGTTGGATTGTACTAGTGTACCTTGGGAGTCATTAACATTAATGATAATTTTCCTCGCACTTGTTAATGGTATTCATTAATGACTGGTAATCAAGTGGTTTCTACCATGTTCGACTTCAACACATGTATTAGCAAGGTTAGATTCATACTATAGAGTGGTGGAGATGAAGACCCTAAATACTTTATGATAGATTCAGGTTGCGTTGGAGTATATTCAGATTGTACTATTGCATAGATCGACATTGTATGTTTCGTGGCTATGTTCAAATTTGAGTCTTTAACACATAGATCCACAGTGTATTTTTGGTGGCTATGTTTAGATTTGAGTCATATTGGCATGGATCAACAGTGTATGTTTGGTGACCATGACCTGTCTTACTTGACATAGATCTTTGCATGTTGGCATTTATTCTTTGATTCATTTGTATTTTGAGTATGGGAATTCCTACCTCAGTGATGATGTATTATTATACTATATTTCCTTGTTTGTTGGCAGGTTTACGACTGACGTGTTCCTTGTTCCCTACACACACTCGACAAAGTATTTCAACTATCACTATGTTCTAACTTCATACTTTGGGGGGCTCTCTATTACACATTATTTTTTTCATTCCTATGATCGTTAATGATGTAAAACTATATGTTTCCTTTAGAGGGGTCAATGGCCTAAATTCCTAAAGAAATAAGGGAGAAGAACTTTGTATGAGAGAAGAAAATGTATTTTCCTTTGTAAAAACCCTATTAATGAAGATCATTGTAGGATGCACTATACGCAGGGTGCAGCGATGCCTGATTTCCACATCCTGCTCTACAGTGAGGCTATGACATCATCACAGGATGCCATATATCTAGGGTGTGGCGATTCCTGTACATAGGAAAAACGAGCATCTTCTCGATGCTTCTAGAAGGAGAAGCTTCTATGGTGAGGTGGCCTCTGAATAATTTGGATCCTACTCAATTTCATGATTTAGTGGGATCATCCTAACCTCCTCACCTTATCCTCTTCAGCTTATAAAAGGAGAGGAGATCTCATGGAGAAAGTTAGCTTGGCTTAGGATTAATCTTGATTGGGTTGGAAAGTTCTTGAGGTTGCTAGCTTGGTTATATTGGCTTTGAGATTTTCTTTGTTAAGATATATTATGAGTAGCTATCAAATCCATGGTCTCAAAATCCTTGGAGAAAGAAGTGTGTGGGAAATAAGGAACTATTGGAAGGAACCTGACGACATCAAGGAATTTGGTTGTATATTTCTTCCACATTCTTTAATACAAATATGATTTTCTTTCCTATATGAATGTTATTTGTTCATATTTTATGATTCCTTGATCACATACATAGTTTCATATCGGATAGACTCTATTATTCTTGTCTTCGTTGGATTTTGTTCTTTTGCAGATATTTCTCCACAAGCCTCGTGATGGAGCTTGGATTGCATTTGCGAGGTCGTATCTTCGATATTTAAAAGGTATGTTCTAGATCCATTTCTCATTTGATAATCAAATCTATGGAAAGAGTAGTGTACTGTCTTGTTTTGTTCTAGTTTTATAGTGAAGCTAGGGGGATTGGATCAAGGAAGACAAACCAGTGAAGAAGATGGATTGTGGACAAATCAACAAGCAGAAAAATACACCAATTGGTGCTTTGGAGCACTTCATGGAAAAGAAGAAAAAATAGGCTGGGAAAGCCCTGAAAACATGGGTCATGTGGACCTAGGGTTTTGGATCTAGGTTTTTGACACCTAGACTTCAGTCTAAGGTTGTTAAAGAGTCATGTAATGTATAAATAGAGGTCTAGAAGAGTTGAGAATGTCGGTCTTTGTGGTTACTACTATTTTTTATGAAAGCGATATTGAAATAGAAGTATTGTGGTTGTAAAGCATTTTGTATTCTGGATCTTCAGCTGGGTACAAATCTCAACCCTGTAGTTGGGTTCGTACGAAGGGGAGATAGAGATAAAGAGAGAGAGATATATGCAACTAAGTGCACATATAGAACTATAAGTTTTCATCTAATATATCAAGAAACACAGTTATGTGGATGTATCCCTAGGGAGAGGGTGAACCACGTAAATCTTGTTGTTCTTTGTGGTTGATGTGTGTTATTTGCTATCTGTTATACTATTATTGCATAGATGTTTTCCCTATTGAAGGTAGAAGGTATAAGCTAACTTTGCAAAGCTAAGTAGGAGGTTGTTAAGGAATCTCTAGGTTACATTGAATTTTTTTTCTAGATTCACTTTGCATTTCCTCTGGTTGTAGACACGTGTGTCCTGCAACCCCCCTATTGCTACTCTGGGTGAGACTTCATCTACTTCGCAGGTGTTGTTGAAAGACCCAATAGTTAGCACTTGTTGGTGTGATGTTAGATTTGAACCATGGGTATGACCCTGTGCCAACATGGGCCTTCCTAATATTTCCCTCAGCTTGTTGGTCTAAGCCTTCTTCATGTTCAAAGTCTACTCCTATATTTTCCCCTCTATGGGATACTACTTGGATGTCCACTTCTCCATTATTATTCTTGTTTTTATGTGGGTTATCATGTACCATGTTATAGTTACCCTTATTATCCTCCCACTTATTTAGCAAGTCGAGACAATCTTCGATCACCTTTTCAAGAATATATCAACATGTGTAGAGCATGCAGAGCTTAGTGCAGAATCGTGAGACATGATCAATCTCACCACAATTAAAACATGTGGGGGGTTTGTTACCCCCTCCACCATATCCTCATCTACGATTGTGCCCATACCCACCTAAAGGTCCTCCTTGATATTTTCCTTTGTCTCTTCCACCGCACTCACCACCCTTTTGTTCCTCTTGTACTTGAAATGCATCCTGGGTATTATCATGCATCATCTAGAGGGAGCGATAACTACTAATATTGTGGTTGAAGGATTTATGGAATTCAGATATGAGGGTGTGATTCGTTGCTTGATACTTATGTATGGTGGGGCATTGGGGTGGCACATGGCCCCCACTGTCAACATATTTCACACCATTCCAATTGTTCAGACAAAAATGGACTTGGTGCGCCTGTCACCACACAATTGAGAAGGACTGGGTACTCATCCCACCGATGCCCCTCTGAACAACATGTAGTGCACCACACATTCTCTCACAAAAATTTATCTTTGGCCATATCTTGTATCTATATATTTAAGTTAGACAGTTGTTATTAAACCTGTGCCAACCCGGCCGATGTCTTTATGCCTCTAGGAGTGACTTCCAATCGCATTGTGATATCGACTGCCTCAACTTGAGTCATCACCTTTTGTTGGGTGAGAAGGACTCAGATATGGGGGAGAAACCCTACAATGAACCATTCTCTATGTTGCATGTCTTAGATCTGGAACATCATCCTATCCAACAATATTTTGAACTGTTGGTCATAATCCCAGATGGTTTATCCATCCTTCTGCTTGATTTTCTTGATTTTTGTAATGCATTGGGACTCTGACTTTTCCTTCTGAAATCCCCTAAGTAGATCATGTTTAATCTCAAACATGGACCTCACATGTCCTAGTGGTGAAGTATCCTTATACTTCATGTACCATATCAGGGCTCGATCCCTAAACTTAGTCTCCAATTATGTGATCTTAATCGCCTCATCTCTAACTCTCTTTATAGACCAGATTGCTTCACATGTGAACTAGTGTTTCTATGCATTGTCCTTACCCATTTTGTGGAACACAAGAAATATTATCATACTATCTTGGTTGGCCACCTTGGGACCAGAGTTAGTTCCACTCTTCTGACTACTATTGTTTAGATCCTTCAATGCCACTATTGGTTGGGGTAAAGTATTGTCAACTTCACCTTCTCCTTTACTTGTGTCATCACTCCTTTCCTTGTCTTATCTTTCTTCAACTTTAACCTCTTCACTATCTATTGTGTGTTTGTTTTTGTTAAAAATGTGCAAGGGGGTGGAACAAAAGGGGATAAGACCATCTTCTCCTGAAATTTCTTATGAGGGGACCCAAAGATATATCTAGTTGCATCTTCACAAGANATAGTCTCCAATTATGTGATCTTAATCGCCTCATCTCTAACTCTCTTTACAGACCATATTGCTTCACATGTGAACTAGTGTTTCTATGCATTGTCCTTACCCATTCTGTGGAACACAAGAAATATTATCATACTAGCTTGGTTGGCCACCTTGGGACCAGAGTTAGTTCCACTCTTCTGACTACTATTGTTTAGAACCTTCAATGCCAGTATCAGTTGGGGTAAAGTATTGTCAACTTCACTTTCTCCTTTACTTGTGTCATCACTCCTTTCCTTGTCTTATCTTTCTTCAACTTTAACCTCTTCACTATCTATTGTGTGTTTGTTTTTGTTAAAAATGTGCAAGGGGGTGGAACAAAAGGGGGTAAGACCATCTTCTCCTGAAATTTCTTATGAGGGGACCCAAAGATATATCTAGTTGCATCTTCACAAGACTATCCAAAATTTTCAGTTTGTCTCCCCCACCACTAGGGGAACCTCCATATTCCTTCACTTATGGCGCATCCACATTTTGAAGCTTCTCCTCCTAATCTGATTTTTCACCACCAATGTGTGTTCTTTCCTCTGGTTCGATCTGTTTACTACCACTACGCGATTCATTTCTCATTCTGATCTGTGCACTGCCACCTTGTGCAAAGTCCGTTTCTCCACTCATTACATGACTTCTCCACATGTCACTCGTTTGAATTCTTGATGTAACACCAATACACCAAGAGAAAAAATATTGTATGATTGGCACCCCATCATATTATGTGACAACTTCTCTTCTTATCAGCACATAACTATGTGATGCTTCCTCTTTTGAGTCCAAGGATGCACCACAAATGTTTTCCCATGCACCACACATGTGCAATCTTCTTCCTCTCAAGGTTGTAGCATACCACAATAGCCAAAGGGTATGGGCTTTGTCACCTAGGCCCTCACTACCACTATTGTCACTACTAGTATCTTCAACTCCAAGCCTCTTCATAGGTCTACCCTCACTTGTGCTCCACTCTGTCACAACATCCTCTCCCACACCACTTCCTAGTATGATTTTCCTCTTCATTCTCAGCCCGACACCTCATTGTACACCCCCGGGTAACTCTTCTCTACTTCTCCATTCATATTTCTCTCTCAACTAAAAATTTCTTATGTATCTTTCAACTCTTTCTCTCCTCTTCTCTTTTGGGTCCATTCCATTCCTCACCTCATCTCAACAACTTCTTGGATCCTGCTCATTGGATCCATACTCTGGTTCTTTTCCCCCGACCTTTTCCAGAAACACCCCCCAACAATAGGGGGTTTACTCATCCATCTATCAAGCTCCATGAATATCATTGTTTTTTCTACGAACAACATCTTGATCCAAAGGGGAATCGCTTCTAACATCCACTTTCTTGGACCTTATTCAAACTCCCTTCCATCCCCACTGAAAAAATCACCATATTCTATAGAAAACTCAATAATGTAGCCTTCCTTTGGTCAAGCAAACTAAAAATCAATAGCCCGAGTCTACCTGTTATCCAGTTCCTTTAGACTCTCAAGCTTGTCTTGATCCCATACTATTGGATTCAATGGTAACACAGCCGAATTAACTTTTTTAACTTGTATTTTTAACCATTCATGCAACAAACATGGAAATTTTGTGGAAAAGAGTTCATGCAGATCAAAGTAAAGATATATACCTTTCCATTCTTTCAAGTTCATCTGCAATCCTTTCATCTCTCATAGGTAAAAATCTTCCTCCTTCGCTTCTATTCATTCTTGGATTTCCTCCTTAGACGGATGCCACCACATCTCTCTTTTCCTCTATCAATCTCAACAAAACTTTAGGTTGCAACAAATAAACCATTTATTGGCGTTGTTCAATGTCATTGTTTTAGTACATGCTTCCATGCACACTGACCTTCTTAACATTGGGGGGTTTGATACCCATGTTTTTTCTAGAGTGTGCCCAACAAAAACCCCTAAGCACCTACATATCAATCCTCATCCAAGGCCAAGGAAGGTCTCACACAAGATGTTGAGAAGATCACAGAGACCATAAGGTCTTATGTTGAGAATGGAGGATCAAACATACAAAAAAGTGTTGTAAATGGAATCCATGTAACTCATATATGATAATATAACAAGGACTAAGAGTTAAACAAATACACGCATAGGTGCTACTCATTCATAACAGACACATAATAG
>JASDQU011249098.1:14101-28492 GCA_032191745.1 Picea mariana
TCTCACTGCTCTCCTAAAAAAGAACTCTTTCACTTGGACTCCAGCCACTTCTCAAGCTTTTCAAACCTTGAAGATGGCCATGTGCACCACTCCAGTCCTAGCCCTTCCCGATTTCACAAAGACCTTTGTGTTGGAATGTGATGCCTCAGGGAAAGGAATTGGTGCTATCCTTATGCAAGAGGGTCGACCTTTGGCCTTTACCAACAAGCAAATATATAAAAGAAATCTGGGCAAATCCATCTATGAAAAGGAAATGTTGGCTATTCTGCATGCCGTTTATCTGTGACGCCCTTATCTATTGGGGCAACGTTTCCAAATTAAGACAAACCATCAAAGTCTCAAGTATTTTCTGGAACAACACATTTCCTCCCCAGAACAACAAAAATGGGTGACTAAGCTCTTTGGATATGATTATGAGATCATTTACAAGAAAGGAAAAGAAAATTTGGTTGCAGATGCACTTTCCCGCAAATATGAAGATGAAGGATCCCTTTTTTCTCTTTCATTCATTGTCCCAGATTGGCTCCAAGTCATTCGCCAGGAATGGCTACAAGATCCCAAAAGTTCACAGCTGATCCAACAATTGCAGTCCAATGCTCCAACTTCCCCAGGGTACTCTTGGCTCCATGATGAACTTATATACAAAGGCCATTTGTATTTAAGTAAACAATCAAATCTTAAATCCACGGTACTTTCTGAGCTTCATGCTACACCCACAACAGGGCACTTCGGGTTCACCAAAACCTATAACAAGGTCAAACGTTCCTTTTTCTGGGATGGTATGAAACAGGAAATTCATAATTTTGTCCCTGAACGTGATGTATGTCAATGCAACAAGGGAGAAACAGTCAAATATCCGGGCACAATACAACCGCTCCCGATTCCACCTGCTATTTGGAAGGATATCTCTATGGATTTTATTACCAACTTACCCAAATCAGGAAATAAATCAGTCATCATGGTGGTTGTTGATCGCCTTTCCAAGTATGCTCATTTCTGTGCCCTTCAAAACCTGTTTACTGCATCCACGGTGGCTCAAATTTTCATGGATCAGGTCTTCAAGCTTCATGGCATGCCACACTCTATTGTTTTTGATCGCGACCCAACTTTCAAAAGCAATTTTTGGCAAGAAATATTCAAGATACAAGGCATCGAATTGCATCTCAGCACAACTTATCATCCCTAGACTGATGGCCAAATGGAAGTTGTAAACAAGTGCTTGGAAACATATTTGAGGTGTTTTTCCTCGGAAAAGAAAAATCAATGGGCTCAATGGTTACCCCTAGCTGAATGGTGGTACAACACTTCATACCATACAGTTAGACGCATGACTCCTTTTGAAGCAGTATATGGACAGAAGCCACCTTCAGTTCTCTGATAATTACCAGGTGCCTCGGAGGTCCAAGCGGTTGACCTAACACTTACAACTCAAGAGGCTATTCTCCGTACACTCAAAGAGAATTTGGTCATGGCACAAAATCACATGATGCAACAAGCAGATAAAGGTTGCTCTGAACGTCAATTTGTAGAAGGGGATTAGGTGTTTCTTCGACTGCAACCTTACAAGAAAACTTCCCTCAAGGCCAAGCATTGTCAGAAGCTAGCACCCAGTTTTTATGGTCCTTATACCATTCTCAATCATGTGGGACATGTAGCCTATCAATTAGCTTTGCCCAGGCATTCGAAGCTACATCCTCTTTTTCATGTTTCATGCTTAAAGAAGGTGATTGGAGCTAAGTGCCAAATTCAAACCAACCTTCCAGAGTTAGCTGAAGAAGGATCCATTTGGCTATGGACAAAAGCAGTTTTGGACCAGCGTGAGCATCGCCTACGTTAGAGAACCATCAAGGAAGTGCTAGTCCAGTGGAAATATACAACTCCAACATATGCCACTTGGGAACCAACTACCATTTTGCAACAATTTCCTCATCTCAAGCCTTGAGGACAAGGATGCTTTTAAGGGGGCGGACATGTTAGGGTCCTAACCCACACATAGGTAGAACAATATATTCAATATTAATAAGGCCTTTAAATAAAATAGAATAAGGTGGATGTAAGAAGACCTGCTTCCGCTTCTTGAAGGATCTTCCTCTAGATGCTTCTTTTTAGTATAAATAGGAGTCGAGGGTATGAGAACCCC
Organism: Picea mariana; assembly: GCA_032191745.1. Taxonomy (NCBI): domain Eukaryota; kingdom Viridiplantae; phylum Streptophyta; class Pinopsida; order Pinales; family Pinaceae; genus Picea; species Picea mariana. The sequence continues at coordinate 16,242 of JASDQU011249098.1, forward strand.
AGCTTGGATATTATTGTAATAGAGATCTACTCAACTGGAGGTTGCCCCCACGAAGAGGCCCGTGAACACTGCTTTCAGATTCAAAGTGCTATTTATGTTATTATTCTCTTATCATTTCAGTGCTATTGTGGTGAATGTTCTGGTTATATTGCTGTTATTCTGCCATTTCTAGCATTTTATTTCTGTTCTGCATACATTTTATATCTGGTATATTACAAAATTTGTTATTGTTGGGGAAAATTTTTACTTGCTAGGTGAATTTAACAATTGTCTAGGTGATTTTTTTATTGCTGGGGCGAATGTCTACTTTCTAGGCGAATTTAACAATTGCATGAAAGGATTTGTTATTACTAGGGTGAATTTCTACTTCTTGGACTAATTTACCAATTATCTGGGAAAAAATTTAATTGCTAGGGTAATATTTTATTTGTTGGGTCATAATTACAATCTCACTGGGTTGAATTACATTCCCTGGGGTGTTTTCCTTCACCCACAGGTTGTACTAGTTGTGTTTGGGCAATGAAAATAGTTGTTGGGTGATTCACTTGATTGTTGGGTGCTTCCATTAGTTGTTGGATGTTTTATTTGATTGCTGGGCATCTTAATAATCAACCATTCATTAGTTTGTTTTTTTTGCATCCTTCAATATAACTTGCCCTCCAATTCAATGAACAATCTTAATTATGGGAAGAGTTAAGTTATGAATGTTGAAAACTAATGCTACAACCATACTTTGGTTTCCAATCAAATGCACATCTCAATGTCATGTAAAGGTGATATAAGGGAAGAATTCTCTTCTTTTTGATTCAAGACTACTTAGTTCATTGTAATACCATAACAATATATTCCTTCCTCATTGTAGGAGTCATAAATTTTATTTGATGTTGGTTTGAATTCACTTATGCTGGAGTGATATATTGTATTGAATATTGGTTTGAAAGCCAAGGGCCACATGACTGATATCTCGAGAGTGAGATCCACCATCTTTTGAGTCGAATCTTGTTCATTTAAAGCTGAACAACACAAATTTGTTTTTTCGTTGTTCCTAAGATAAATTGTTTTTAAGTCTGAAAATAAAATAGACTTGAATATTTGAATATAGGAACATGTATTATGGATGAATATTAGTGAGCATAGAAGTGCACTTATTTATTTGAGAGTGAGCATTGGTCTTGGAACCTTAGCAAAAAAATAGAGTTTTGAAGCCAGGAACCATTCTATTCTCACATGCCTATTGTGGGATATAGAACAAAGGGGTTTGCAATTGGTTATTTCATATAGGTCTCATCCAAGAGAATAAATCGTAGCCATTAGAAGAGTAGTGGCTAAATTGAGATGAGGGAACTCACACAGTGGTCTATAGATTTAGAATATTTCAAAGCAATCTTTATTATTTACCTTTTCTTGTTAGTTGATTGTATTGTGTGCAGGAAAGTCTGAGAATAGAAAAGAAAAAAAAAGAATTGAGATCCTTGTACAAGGAAGAGGACAGAGGCCTAGTGTCCTTTCTGTAGATAGAGCAGCTTATGCAAGGCTAACAGAGAGAGATCATAAACATATTTCCACACAGAATCTGTGTTGGTGAATTGAGTGGCTACAAGTCCCTCATTTACATATCAAAGAGGGAGAGAGATCCTTGTGGAGGTGAACCCAACCTTGGAGAGAGAACATAGACCACCTATAAGACAAAAAAATGTGAGATGAACATGTTCTTATAATTTTCTTCAATGAATCAGGAATACCTGTGCTCATGCCATGATCAATTCAAATGCAATGTTGAAGTTGTAGCTTTGGTAATATGAGACATCCAATGTTGGAATTCTCCACAATGTAATAATGATCTAACACCGAGCATGAGAGAAGTCATCTAGTTAGGGATCAATAATAAAAATCTTTGCTATATGTGAGTTCACCCACCAATGATGATGATGGGTACCAGGGTACTGAGTATGAACTTATCTGATGTGAATAAACATGTCGATGTTGACTAATAGACATAACCATGTAGTCAAGAATCAATGATAAAAATCCACGCTACATACGAGGAATATTGGTAATGATAAAAACATTATCCAGGGTACTTGGGGCCTCTACATCAAACTACTAGAGAAAAATGAGTTGTGTCGATAGAGTACCACCCTTCAAGGTCCTAACCATTTAATGGGTGATATTACTTTACAATTTTACCTATTTATCCTTCTATTTTCTATTTTTGAACAAATTACTACAATATATTCTTTACAATATGCAAATTTCTGAATTTTGTTATTGTTAAATCTATATTTAGGTCAAGAACTAACTTTCTATTATAGCTGCCATGAATAATTTTACAATAAATTACAATATATAATCTAAATTTATTGATATAGATTTGCAACACTAAGATAATTTTATATTGATTAGATAACTAAACAACTCTAATTTAGAACAAAATTTCATGGTGAAACTTGAAGGAGAATACCTTAGTTTCTATTTGATTAGTCTATCCCTTTCATATTTACACTTTCCCCAAACTGGGTTTAATCCTCCTAGCCAACTAGAACATTTTAACCCGTTTCCTAGCTCCATGAAACCTTGGGTTTCCTAGCCCTCTGTGCCCAAAGTTCCAAGAACAACAACCAACAAACCAAACCAGTATCCCAACAGTCCAAAATAGTTCAATGCAATAGATCCAAACAATCTAGCCCCCTTTCCTTCTAGAAAATGTTCTTCTTCCAAGATAGAACAACCCCCTTGCATCCTTTCCTATTTATTTATCACATTCCTATCCCCATTTCTCAAAGTCTCCTCAAATACTCCCATTAATGGCCATCGACCTCCCCTTCTAGATTTTTTGGAAAATGTTAATTAAAACAAAATAATAAAAGAATTATATGAGATTAAAATAAAATAGAATGTAGAGTCTTTCTTCTCATGATAGCTTATAAATGAAATTCAAATTTTTTTCCCAAAATGTATGACAACCCACCATACCCATTTAATTCATCATACCAACCAATAATCAAAGTCAAGGAGGGTATTTCATGTTAATAAATATTTATGTATGCAATATAATTTCTCTAATCATTAAACCATTAATTAAGTAGTTAATAACCTATTTTACAATTAATACATCAATTAATTGTACTAACGTACATGCACAGTGTATGTATGTGTAGCTAGCATACACATATCTTGTGTGTGTATTTAAGTTAAATAATAACTACCTCTAATGCATAATTCATGTATATTCACAACCAAGCATGTAGGACAATGAATCGAGTCAATGCATCATTTAGTAATATTTACTAACAAAATTACAATAATTCATCAATCGTTTATCATCATAGTTAAATTATTGGAAATGAATCAAAACTAATTTTTTAAACATGATAGGAACCAAGGAAGATGTTGTAACTTAAAGTGTTCCAAAATTTTTCAAAATTTCTTTAATCTGCGACATTGAGTTTCTATTTCAATTATCCTTAGACAATCTTTAGTTTCAAAAAGGTCGTTGAATGCAAATTAGATGTGGGCCTTCTATTTTCTACAATACCTATTTGGTTAAAATATGTGAATTAAACTATCTCCTAATTCCCATCACATTGGAAACAAGTGCTGCGTGGCACCTTAGTCCCTGCCAAGTAGATTTGGGAATGGAGATGATAGTTGGCACCTTATAATTATTCATGATGATGATTTTTGAAGAATGGGGAGATGCAAGGAATATTGTTAAAAAAACAGAAATTAATAGTTTGGTAAGTAAAGGGTAATTAGAATAGATCTTTAAAAATAAGCAAATGAAAGTTGAAATATGTAAAATTAAATGAAAAAAAAAAGAAAAATATTAAAAAGTTATGTTCAATTGTTTTTTAGAAATGAAATGATAAGAAAATCGTAAATATTAAAAGCTATATTGAAATTACATTGAATAGTAAATCAAGATATAACTTATATCTTACTTTACAGTTATTGAAAAAGAATCTACCTAGAAATAGATGGCAGGAACAAAGCAATTAGTATGAAATGGAATCTTCCCATAAAGTAATATGAAACATAACATGTGAAGAAGATATCTGATAATATAATCTGGTGTAAATCACAGTTTAATGCGTTTTAATGGGAGATGTCCTCAAGGTTTTCGTGTATTAATGTCAATGATTTCGAACCTGTGTGGTTAATTGTCACTATTCAAAGCACAATTAATCTACATTGGGAAGGGAACAAATGTGGCGTGGATGGAAGGGAGCGACAAATTCTTTGAAACTTTTTGTGAACCCGGGTAGAGTGAAGCTTGCGAGTTGGAGGAGTGTGGGGTGGAATTATAGATCACAAAATTTTTGGGTGCAAGATGTATATCACAGAACACGAGGAGTGAGAGTTCGATAGCACCAACCCGGGAACCAACAGCTATAAAATTGGCTAAGTATGGAAAGGAAGGGCGGTCGGTCAAACTCCCGTAAATCATGGTTTAATGTGTTTTGGAGGATGGGGAGAGACAAGGAATATTGTTAAAAATAAATAAATTAACAGTTTGGTAAGTAAAGGGTAATTATAATAGATCTTTAACAATAAGCAAATGAAAGTTGAAATATGTAAAATTAAATAAAAAAACAAATAAAAAATAAATATGAAAAAGTTATGTTCAATTGTTTTTTAGAAATGAAATGATAAGAAAAATGTAAATATTAAAAGCTATATTGAAATTACACTGAATAGTAAATCGAGATATAACTTATATCTTACTTTATAGTTATTGAAAAAGAATCTACCCAGAAATAGATGGCAGGAACAAAGAAATTAGTATGAAATGGAATCTTCCCATAAAGTAATATGAAACATAACATGTGAAGAAGATATATGATAATATAATCTGGTGTAAATCATGGTTTAATGCATTTTAATGGGATATGTCCTCGAGGTTTTCGCTTATTAATGCCAATGCTTTCGAACCTGTGTGGGTAGTTATCACTAATCAAAGCATAATTAATCTGCATTGGGAAGGGCACGAAGGTGGTGTGGAGGGAAGGGAGAGATAAATGCTTTGAAACTTTTTGTGAACCCGAGTAGAGTGAAGCTTGCGAGTTGGAGGAGTGCAGGGTGAAATTGTAGATCATGAAAGTTTTGGGTGCAAGATGTATATCATGGAACATGGGGAGTGAGATTTTGATAGCGCCAAATCAGGAACCCGCGACTATAAAATTGGCTAAGTATGGAAAGGAAGGGCGATCGGTCGAACTCCCGTAAATCACAGTTTAATGCTTATTAATGCCAATCCTTTCGAACCTGTGTGGTGGGTTGTCACTAAGAAAAGAATAATTAATGTGCATTGGGAAGGGTGCGAAGGTGGCAGGGATGGAAGGGATGGAAGGGAGCGATAAATGCTTTGAAACATTTTGTGAACCCGGGTAGAGTGAAATTTGGGAGTTCGAGTGCGAGGTGGAATTGTAGAGCACGAAAGTTTTGGGTGCAAAAGGAAGGGTGGTTGGTTGAACTCCTGTAAATCATGGTTTAATGCGTATTAATGCCAATGATTTCAAACCTGTGTGGGTAGTTTTCACTAATCAAATCATAATTAATGTGCATTAGAAAGGGTGTGAAGGTGGTGCAGATGGAAGGGAGCGATAAATGCTTTGAAACTTTTTGTGAACATGGGTATAGTGAAGCTTGCGAGTTGGAGGAGTGTGGGGTGGAATTGTAGATCATGAAAGTTTTGGGTGCAAGATGTATATCAGGGAACACGGGGAGTGAGAGTTCGATAACGCCAACCCAGGAACCCACGACTATAAAATTGATTAAGTATGGAAAGAAAGGGTGGTCAGTCAGACTCCCGTGAATCACAGTTTAATGCTTATTAATGCCAATCCTTTCGAACCTATGTGGTGAGTTGTCACTAAGCAAAGCATAATTAATGTGCATTGGGAAGGGCGCGAAGGTGGAGGGGATGGAAGGGAGCGATAAATGCTTTGAAATTTTTTGTGAACCTGGGTAGAGTGAAATTTGTGAGTTCGAGTGCAGGGTGGAATTGTAGAGAATGAAAGTTTTGGGTGAAAAAGGAAGGGTGGTCGGTCGAACTCCCGTAAATCGTGGTTTAATGCATATTAATGGGAGATGTCCTCGAGGTTATTGCTTATCAATGCCAATTTTTTCGAACATGTGTATTGAGTTGTCAGTAGTAAAAGAATAATCAATGTGCATTGGGAAGGGCACGAAGGTGGCAGGGATGGAAGGGAGTGATAAATGCTTTGAAACATTTGTGAACCCAGGTAGAGTGAAGCTTGTGAGCTAGAGGAATTCTAGACCATAGAAGTTTTGGGTGCAATATGTATATCATGGAATTTTAGATCACAAAAGTTTTGGGTGCAAGATTTATATCACGGAACACGGGGAATGAGAGTTCAATAGCGCCAACCTGGGAATCGACGACCATAAAATTGGCTAAGTATGGAATTGTAGATCAATTTTTTTTTGGGTGCAAGATGTATATAATGGAACAAGAGGAATGAGAGTTAGATTGTGCCAACCCAGGAACCAGTGGCCATAGAATTGGCTAGGTATGAAAAGCAACGACGGTCGGTCAGACTCCCGTAAATTGCGGTTTAATGCAGTTTTTTCTTATTAATGCCAATAAGCGAACCTGTTTGATGAGTTGTCACTAGTAAAAGAATAATGAATGGGCATTGGGAAGGGAGAGAATGTGGCGGGGATTGAAGGGAGTGATAAATGGTTTGAAAATTTTGTGAACTTGGGTATAGTGAAGCTTGCAAGTTCCAGGAGTCTGGGGTCGAATTGTAAATAACTGAAGTTTTGGGTGCAAGATGTATAACACAAAACATGGGGCATAAGAATTCGATAGCGCTAAGTCGAGACCCCGTGGTGAGATAATTGGCTAAGTGTTGAAAGAGACAACGGTCTGTCAGGCTGATGATGTGACAATATAGATGGAGATGAGGATCTGTCAGTCTGCAAAGTTGGGAACCCGCGATTATGGAAATGCGACTAAGTCGGGTTTAAGTTTAAAGATAATTTGTTTATATTTATTTCAGTAGTATCCATATTAATTTATGTTAATATATTATTGGTGGTCCAAATGTAAACCATGTTCCAATTTGAAGGGTGTTCCAATTCTGGAGCTTGAGAAAGTCAGGTTTAAGTTTAAAGATATTTTGTTTATATCTATTTCAAATATATTCATATTAGTGTATCTTAATAGATTATTTGTGGTCCAAATGTAAACCATGTTCCAAATTGAAGGGTGTTTTTGGCTCACAAATTTTCCTCAAACCCATAAGCAATAGAGAAAAAAATATATGACTTAACATTTTGTATATGGAAGCATATTATGAAATATAGGAAGCTGTAATATATGCACAATATTAAACAAGAGCACGATCTCAACATGTACCGGGAAATGAGTTAATTTATAAAAAAATACAAAATTCAAAAAAACAACACCAAACATTGAAAATCAACATACAACAACCTCAAATATTTTATATTCAGATAAACTGGGTTACAAAATACATTTGAGAATATTTCCCAAAATAGTTGTCATGGAATTTGTAAAAAAATATATAGTTCAATACATATTCAGTGAAATTTAAATGCGTTTTCCATAATGACTGGTATTGGGGCTCCCGCGGACCACAAAGAAAATATGTATAAGAATCAAGATTGTATAAAGAAGAAAGTCGATGATGGAAAAAAAAAGACCTGGCAAGAAGAAAGAGAAAATTGTCAGTCCTCAGTTAAAGCTTTGTATTTAAAGAGGTAGAGTAACTGGATGAAGACATCGACAAAGACAAAAGAATGTGATCAATATCAACTTACTATGATGGTGTCCCATGCCTTGTCATTTTCTCGCTGAAGTCCTTTTATGGCTTTCCTTGGCGGTTATGAGAACTATCTGAAGCTTCCTTTTCCCTTCATTGGTAATGTTGTCTTGAACCACTCCTCGATGTAGCTTCTCATGGGCGCCACGTTGATTTCATGCTGGATTTTTATATTGAAGAATTCACTTTCCAAGTCCCTTAGATCAATAGAGAGGTTGTGCAATGCTTCTTGAATATCTTGGTTTTTAATCGAATAACCGACTATCTAGTTTTTCACGTCATCTTCACCATATTCAAGAATTCCAAAGAAACTTTCAAATGACAGTCTTTTATAGATCTGAACTTGATCATCAAATGCTTGCTTGGTTAAAAATAATGAGTTGAATATCAATTTCGAGACTTGGACTTCATTGGTGCTACCAACTAGATCTATCTCAGTTAGATTCTTGAATAGTTTGTCTCTTCTAGATATGGTCTGGCTACATGCTTGAACGATACCATTCATGTTTTTTACCTTTTCTTTCCAGCATTCATTTAGTTGGTTTATTTGATCCCGGGAAGGGATATCCTCCTCTCTTCTTCTGAATTCCATCATAGCAGTAACTTTAACACCAAATGGTACAACTGCATCGAGGTAGAAACCTTGCTTGCAGATACTCATGAAAATCATGTTCTCTTGTTCCAAAGGAGACCATACTCTTTGACATCTCCCAAGCTTCTGTTATTAATTCCATTATTCTCTTTATATTCTTTTCCACATAGACTCGGGTTGATGTGAGAAGGCTTGCTGATCCTTTTAACTTTTCCACAGGTGCGGTGGGCTCGATCATTGCCAAAGGAGTAGCAAACACTGGAAGAGGAATTAGAGCTCCCTCAAATTCTTTGATTCACTCGTTTAACCTAACGTTCTCCGCTTCAAGGTTGCTAATAGAGTTGTCTAGAGCATCCCCGGTTGCTCAGTGTATCTGGGAGATCTGGGAAGGGCACATGTTCAGTAGGTTCATCTCTGAACGAGATTTCCCTTTCTGAAATGCAAAAGACTCTTCTTCTTCCAAGGTATCGGTCCCAATTATTTCCATCTTAGGGTTATGGGAAGCAGTGCTTTCTAGCTGGTCCTCGTCGGGGAACATTTTGTCAATGTCAATTTCTAGTTCCATATATTCGAGGGATAGATCGTGGATATCAATTTCTCCCCTTGGTTTGATCCGGATTTTATGAGTAGAACGAAATGACTACAGATTATTAATAGGTGATTAACATAAAATACAAAAGATACAGTAGAACTGGTTTTCTATTCAATAAGGAAATAAGTTGAAACTATAAAATGCAGTGGAAAACAAGCTTGTTGGAATGGTGGCGGCTTATCTCTGAGAAGAGATGTGACGACTGTTCTCATTCATAAGAAGATGATTACAATGAGGATCTGAAGGAATTTTTACAATAAACAGGAATGCCAAAAAACCTATACATCCAAAAACCTAACCCTAGGAGATGAAGGGCCAAAAGTCATGTGGGCCCTATTTGGGTAAGTTAGTACATCAACTTCCCAGGGTCGTAACTTTTGCATACGATCTCCGTTTTAGGTGCATGATAGCCCGTTGGAAAGGTATCATCGAGGAGATTCATTTTGGGGGAAACAATGAAGCAAATAGGACATTCATCTCCGTTTTCCCAAAAAAATGTCGTTTAGGGCCTCAAAATGGCTCCAGAAGTTTCAGGACCCGAAAAACTGCTAAAAATAGTAAATTACCAAAATTGCCAGAAAACTATTTTGAGCCAGTTGGAAAAGGTGGGTGGCCACCTAAATCCACATGGATCAATCCTCCCTCCTTAGGAAGCAATTTTCTCCATTGCGTTGAGTTCCCCCATAAGATGAGAAAATTTCTGCTGAATTTGGCCTCGTGTGAGCCACTTGCCTTAGTGTAGGAGTTGCCCTGCTTTGACGACTCTATAAATATGGATCCTTTGTTGTCGAGTGCCCTTGATCTGTGTTTCCACAATATGATCATTGGATTCCTGTTGTATGTAGTCGGGGTTGAGCTCTGTTGGTGTTAGCTGTTTTGCTACTTCTGAGGTGTCCAATAATGGTGGGAAATAAGGGAGAAGGAGATCCACATTGAACACTGGGTGCAGAACAAGGAAAGGAGGAATGTTGAGCTAAAAATATGATCTAGGTGGATATTGGTGGCCACCCACCTTTTCCAACTAGCTCAAAACATTTTTCTGGCAATTTTGGTAATTTACTATTTTTAGTAGGTTTTAACTTCCGGGGCCATTTTGAGGCCCTAAACGATGTTTTTTTTGGGAAAAAAGGTTTGCAATATGGGAGCTCTTTCGATATTGTGCCTAAAAAAATTCTCCTCGATGATACCTTTCCAATGGGCTATCATACGCCTAAAACGAATATCGTATGCAAAAGTTACGACCTCGAGAAGTTGATGTACTAACTTACCCAAACGGGGCCCACATGGCTTTTGGCGCTTCATATCCTAGGGTTAGGTTTTTGGATGTCTAGGGTTTTTGGCATTCCTGTTTATTGTAAAAAGGATTTCAGAGCCTCAATGTAATCATCTTCTTGTGAATGCGAGTAGCCGTCAAATCTCTTCTCAGAGATAAGCTGCCACCATTCTTGCAAGTCTTTCACTCTGCATTTTTACAGTCTCTGTACATTTCTTTCATTAATAGAAATCATGTATTACTGTATATCTGTGTTTATGGTTGCATCTTTGATACATTTATGTTATATTATTGAATATCTGTGATATCTCTGTGCATTTCTTTATTATACCTCTGCTCTCATTTCGTGCCGAAAATAATCCGGATCAGTGGTATCAAAGCAGGATGCTCTTGATCATTTTTTTTAGTGCATGTCCCTGACGAGGTCCGAGTATATCAAGTTGGGTCTTGAGCTTGTCTCTCTTGAAGACAATCTCTCTCGCACACCCAAGAAACCCTCAATGGTGGAAGAAAATAAAAACGATGAAGCGGGCGATCCTATCAATCCGTTGCTTGAGCAAGCTCTCACGCGACAGAGGGACGAAATGATGGATAATTTTTCCCACATCCTTCAACGCCTTTCGATAGAAATAGGCACATATTCATCACGTGGACACTTTGTAAGCACCTCTCCTTTCAAGGTACAAGTTAATTTTGATATTCTTGTATTTGAAGGACAGATAGATGCATAAGCCCTAGACAAATTGTTAAATCTTCTAGAAGGTTATTTCTCTGTTCACAATTTTTTCGACAGAGAAAAGATCACCTTTTCACTCCTTAAAGCTCTCCCTCATGTCAAAAATTGGTGGGAAACTTATTGGGAGAAAATTTCCACATAGGAGTCTGGAATATATGGGGTCGAGCCCACTTGAGATTTTTTTGTGGATGCGGTAAAGGAACAATATTACCCTGTTGGCAACTATGAGGACCAATACATGAGAGGGACCACACTGCGGAAAGAGAGGGGCCAAGAAGTTATGGATTTCACCAATACCTTCCATACCTTGCACACCAAGCTGGGTATCAAAGACTCCAAATGACATTTGTTTCTGAAATACCGTGGGGCTCTACACAGATACATCAAAATTGAAATGGATTTTTTGGACATATCATCACTCGATGCTGCTTATCGATATGTTGTTAAAATCGAGCAGCAATTTAAGAACCATAACAAACGGGAGTTCGGGTTTTCAAATCCACAACAACCAAAGTATGACAAAGACAAACATAAAAAACAGTCTCCCAAAAACCAGTCCAAGCCATAGGAAAAGAAGGAACATGGGAAGACAAAGAAGAACACTGGAAAATGGTGCGATTTCCACAAAATTCCCTGGCACAACATCGATGAATGTATCTCAAAACAGTCATTGGTGGCTGAGATCAAAGACAAGAAGCTGAACCCTGATTCATAATCTGATTCTAAAAATACTGTTAAAATATAGATCATCGACGCAGACCCCACTGCTATTGTCCCGACCACAACAATTCAACCAAAAGAACCAACAGATCCTGATGAGGGGGAGCGCCTTTTTCATTCATAGATGTGGGTGAAGGGGACGCCTCTACATTTTATTGTTGATAGCGGAAGCCAAAAGAACCTCATCTCAGTAGAGGTTGTTAAACAATTGGGATTGTCGACAACACCACACCCGCAACCATACAACATTGGGTGGCTTTGCCAAGGACGAGATCTCTATGTCAGCCAACAGTGTCGATTGTCATACGACATCCAACCCTTTAGGGATGAGGTATTATGTGATGTCTCCCCACTGAATGCTTGTGATGTTCTCTTGGGTCAGCCATATATGTGGAAGTGCCATGCTATTTATGAGTCTCGACCCCATAGTGTCATTGTTACTTTGGGGGGTCATCTCTACAGAATACCAGAGGTAATTATGACTATTGTCCCACCTAAAAAGTTTTGCAAGGTAGTATCTCATACTA
>JASDQU011249098.1:57605-69214 GCA_032191745.1 Picea mariana
ATTGCATAGATATAGGATTTTTAGATTGGATGCATTCTCGTATACTGTGGGATATTGCCTTTTCGATGAATTTCAAGTTCTATTGCATTTCTGTTATTCCTCGACCGACCTGCACAATGGATTGATAGATTATTTATTGGGCTATTTAGAAAATGGTGACATTGAGGCATTGGAGTCGTATCAATATGAATTGGCATCTGATTTCCTTTGGCAGTTGCATGGAATACATGATGTCACTACGTATTTTTCAAACATGTGGTTGTCTGCATCTGCAGCTCTACCTTCCCATGAGACGGAACTTTGGGGAGATACATTTTGTATACAATGGTTTTCCAAATGGTTGAATATATCAATTGGAATATGGTCATTGAAAATAAAAACAAGATATCTATTATTCAACAAAACTACATCTAGGGATCCATATTGTATCTTGTTCCATGATGCCAATCCTGTCAATGGTCATTATGAACCACTACTCTATAGAAAATTATCCATATACCATCTTGAAGGACCTCATATTTACTTGTCCCTCATTTGCAAAGACCTTCAGTCGCATTGGAAACTAATTATGCATCATATACACTCCCATGGATTGCACATAGCAACAAGTATTGCATCTAGTTGTGGAGATAGTATGTTCAATGCAATTTCCTATTTGGTAGAAATAGAGTTCGATGTGCACTCATTGCGGCTTTACACTATACAATCCTTTTGCAATGAAATTATAAGCAGTAGCCAACAGGATTTTAATTGTTTGCATCAACAACTTCTACCATATCTCCTAGAAAATATGTCGATGATTGGAATTTGGCAACAATGCCTTGTAAACATGGAAATTCCATATGAGAAAGGAAATATAGAGGGTGGTGGATTCTTTTTGCAATGGCTATCTATCATATTCAGAGTAAATATCCAGGTCTGGTTGACCCTGTAAGAGGGTACTGTCCATTCCTACTGTATTGATTCAAACTATGATCGAACAATTGACATCATGTCGTTGAAAACAGATACACCACATATCCATTATCAACCTTTGGTGAGAAATACTACCAGTTCAGGGTCCAGTATCCATGCCACCCAAACCGCATTGAATCTGCATAAGTGTCCCATGATATTTAATCAAAATGAAACTCATCATAGTTTTCATAAGGCCATACAAAGCCTAAACAAAAAATGTAGAATAACTTATCACAACTTGAAAAGGGTCATATGTGAGAGAAAAAAATACATTGGTAGTATAGGAAATACTACCAGTTCACGATCCAGTGTCCATGCCACCCAAACTACATCAAAACTACATAAGCATCGCATGCGATTTAATCATAATGGAACTCATCCCACTTTTCATGAGGTCATACAAACCTTAAAAAAAAAACATAGACTAAATTATCACAACCTGAAAAAGGTCATACATGGGAGAAAAAAAATGCATTGGTACGCTTCCTTCTAGACAGAGACTCACATATCACAACCTAAAAAAAATTGTTCATGCACAACACACTTGCATATTTGCACTTTTTGCTAAACACAAACATCACATGTCCAAGGACAAAGAACATCACAGTTTGCATCATCGAAATGGTGAGGATGCAATTCTCATAAGAAATGTCAATTCCACCTCCAACATGACTTGTCAACAAGTGAAACTAGTTTCCAGTGGAAACCATAAGTAAACCTACCACATGTTGAAAAAATAGATACGTGAGAGAAACAGGTACAACCACATATCCCACAATGGTCATGGTACTGGTTGAGAGGAAAAAATCACATTTTGTAGCCTAGAGCCAATACCATGCACTGCTAGCAATGAAAACCAGCAAACACTTTCCACGCATGCTTTTCTAGGGAAGAAAGATGCAAAACATATTTATATGAAACAAATTAAAGACACTCCTTCTATTGCATGTGTGATTTGTGATCAATTGAATTTCGAAAAAACACTAAGTCTTTCGTGCCTAATTTGGAGGCAGAATTCCTCAGCTTGACACTAAATGATAGAACATTTTACAGTGACAATATTTGTCTTCCATGTAAATGATCACTTGAAAATGGAAAACTTCCACAGTTTTCAACGCCTGACCAAATAAGATGTAATACACCAATACCATATGTAAGTACACTTACAAAATTTGAAGAGAGACTTGTGTCTCTACGAATTGCATTTGCACAAATCAAACCCTGGGGATATAAACAACCCCAAATGGGCTTAACAGGATCAATTATTAATGTTCCTGTCCAACTAGATGTTGTACAAAAATCCTTTCGACAATTCATTAGCAATACAATGAAAATTGATGTAGCTCTCAAAAAACGTCTACAGTACAAGAATCCATACCTGACAGGTAAAGTGTGTGTGCACGTTGTCATGAAAGCATTAAAAGAATTATGTTCCAGGGCCCTATACAAAGCACAGAACATCTATATAAATGATTATTGGAATAGTGTTCTTGGAGAAGGGAATGACATCTCTGCACAGACTTTCAAAATTTTTAGTGAATTTGATACAAGCGATGAATCATAGAATGAAAGACATGTTGAAACATTGATACATGGATTCACTGACTCACAGTACATTCGTGACTTGCAAGACAAGATTGTCGAAATTGCACCTACTGAAGGGCAACGTCCACTTGGAATATTCAAGGACAAATTTGCTGAGGAAATGAACTTCCCAACATTGTTCTATGGAGATCCACATCCCAATGACATTATGAAATGATTCAGCTACCAAAAAATAGTTTGATGGGAACTACTACATTCAAGCGGTGACTTCTCCTGTCACATAACAAATTTGTTTTTCAAAACAATGCACATAATAATTGAGCAAGTGCTCTCTTTCATGTGGCTGCGAATAAGAAAAGGCTAGCTACAGGGAAGAAATTTATTGGCCAAAGATGTCAAGTACAAAGAAAACCTAGAAAAAATCCTAAAATCTGACATTGGATACATAGATTTCAAAAACATTGGCATCTCTCCTGACTATTTGCAACAAAACAAGAAAACTATTTTTGCAATGATCCGACAATTGGGACCGCCAACATTTTTATCACATTTACAAGTGCAAAGCATCGCTGGGATCTGTTGGTGGCTACAGTGTTTGCATTGTATAGGAACAGGAAAAGGTAAAAACAAACTAATACATTGGAAAATGATGACATTGACTACCTCATAAGAAAATACCCTGTGACATGTACTCGCTACTATAGGCATAGA
This sequence comes from Picea mariana, assembly GCA_032191745.1. Classification (NCBI taxonomy): domain Eukaryota; kingdom Viridiplantae; phylum Streptophyta; class Pinopsida; order Pinales; family Pinaceae; genus Picea; species Picea mariana. The sequence goes on from JASDQU011249098.1 coordinate 60,819, forward strand.
ATAAATGCTTTGAGGCAATTGATATTCCATGATGAAACATTCTTCGGAAAAATATCGGACTACTTTTTTGTGACTGAGTTCTAGAATAGAGGGAGTGAGCATGACCACTCATTGTTGTGGATAGAGGGTGCACCGGTCTATGGAAATGAAAACAACTCACAGATTGAACAGTTTGTGGACAAATACATAACATGCAACACAAATCATTTGGATCTAGAACTTTCCAAAGTTCATAGACATTATCATACAAGAAGCTGTAAAAAATGGGAAAAAATCACATTGCAGATACAACTTCCATGTGCAGCCAATAAGAACAACAAGAATCATAGAGCCAATTAGTTTAGAGGACAATTTTCTTATTAAGAAAGCTAAATCCGTGTTCGCATTTCTAGAAAAACAAGACTTTGATGAGTTAATGAGCTTTGATGACTTCTCGACAGAGCTAAATCTAATAGAAGATGAGTACATCCAAGCCACGCAATCTACACTTACACAACCAACAGTTTTCCTTAAACAAGAACTTTCCCATATTTGAAACAACAGTTTCTCCAAGTACATGCCAGTTATGTGGAATGAAAATATAGATGCATGGTATGTCCTCAATGCATATGTCATGGCATCGTACTATACCTCGTATATGACAAAGGTTGACAAATCTATGAAAAGTGAATTCAGAAGAATATGCAAATAACATGAAAGAATTCATATTGATGCTATGCAAATGATAAGTACGCTTGGAAATACATTGATTAATATTCAACAAATGTCTGCTCAACAAGCAGTCCACATTGCACTTTCCCTGCCCCTACACTATAGTTCAAGGAAATGTGTCTTCATAAACACATCTCCACTTGAGAAATGCACATTTGTGCTTAAATCATCGTCTTTGCTAGAACAAGAGCCTGAAAATTCAGAAGGCGTACTATGTCGCTCTATTATTTATTATTACCTCCAGCGTCCATCTCCTATTAATCATATCTACTTAGCAGAGTTCGTATCACATTACAAAAAAAATGGTGCACCCATATAAAAAAGAAAAAAAAACTTTGTAATATGCTTTTTCAAATACAACAAACATATTGACTATGAAAACTATTGTAGAGAAAAACTATTGTTGTGCGTTCTGTTTGATCAAAATGAAAACACATTAAAACATAACTTCCCTACATGGGAAGTTGCGTATATTGCTTATGAGACTACAGTGCAAACCAATGAATCTAGATTTACATGCAATGTTAATCCAACATGGGGTGATTTAGAAAGTGCATTTTATGAACTAGAAAACCCTGACAATGTTGATGAGACATTCACAAACCGTAAAACAACTAGAAATATTTATGAGTCCTATGACTTGCAAGCAGATTTTCCTCCTCCTCAAGCAGCCGCCATTTAAAAATGTATCAATATTGGCTTTCAAGTCACAAAACATCATTTCCTTATTGAATATAACGAATACTACAGAGTTAGGCCTCTGTTGAATCGAGAGCAGCAAGCAATTGTAAAGGACATTGCAATTAAAAAACGCTTGAACATGCACACTCCTCTCCACTTGTTCCTTATAGGCAAGGAGGGAACAAGAAAGACATTCACAGTGAAAGTACTATTCCAAATTCTTATACCAATATATGATTCAAACAATTCCTCTAATCTTATGAAACCAAAGGGGATAATAGTTGCATACACAGGAAAAGATGCATATAATGCAGGTGGAACAATAGTCCACTTTGCATTTTTTATGCCTTTTAACATGTCGTAGTTGCTTTCACTCAGCAAGGAAATGTTAGATACCTTGTCTAAGATTTATGAAGAACTACAACTTGTCTTCATAGATGAGGCATATTTGATTGGAAGTCGCTTCTTTTATTCCATTGACAACCAACTGAGAAACATAAAACATGTGCACACCAAATACTTTGGGAACATTGACATGATATTATGTGGGGATCTTTACCAGGCACAACCCATCCAAGATTCTTTGATATTTGAACAACCTACAGTCAATGTGCAAACAGTGACGCATGACTTCTAGAAGGACAATATAAAATTCTTTGAATTACATACTAAAATGCACCAAAAAGATGAAACATTTATTGCAATTCTGAATAGAATGCAGACAAACAGCCAAACACATGATGACTTAACATATATCAATTCAAGGTGCATGCGACCTGCACCAACAGACCCAACCTTCCTTTACTTGTTCTACACGAATAGTGATGTTGCAATGATTAGCAGTTACATGCTATCACTCATGCCTGGAGATGATATCATCATCCATTCAATTGACCTCAAAGAAGACAACCATGGAAATGTACCACGTCATGAACATACAACCACTTTGCCTTTGCAACTTGTCCTGAAATTAGACATGCTAGTTGAAATATATGCCTGCAACTATGATTCATAGGATGGCTTGGTAAATGGTGCAGATAGAATACTCCATGAGCCGCATATAGGCCACCGACAAGCAAACAAGTTGGATTATATATATAATTCAAATACTGCAATGATTAAACACCTATCTTAAGAATATAAAATTCAGCATCGACATCAGCAAAGACAGGTTGACTAAAGATTCGAAAATAGTTTCCAATTAAACTTGCATGTGCATGTATAGTCCACATATTGCAAGGACCAACACTTGATAGTGTTGCATTTGACCCTGCTGGGATTCAAATACATGGACTTGTATACACGACACTGTCTCATGTTAGAAGTAAAGACTCCTTGTATTTACTAAGTTCTCTTACAAAATAAAACTTCAAAGTCAAACACAAAGTTGATAGCGAGATGCAACACCTTAGGACTAGTGCAAAGTGGCATCTATAGTATGATAACCAATCCATACATACAAACTCATATGTATCAATTCTCTCACTTAACACGCACAGCCTACATGCACATATGGATGATATACTCAATGACTATGACACAATGCAATCCGATATTTTGTGATTGCAGGAAACATACATGACATTATGCATGCAAAACAAGAAATTTCCAAATCACAATTGCATATCAAGTTACATTACACATGGGGTGATGATATTAGTGAAAAAACATGTAACAATTTTGGAGCATATGCATTTGAAGAAAATAGTGTTGAGATGGTGCTCGCAAAAGTAATTTTCCATGGATCAGAAATTGCAATACTGAATCTCTATGTTGCTCTGCATGCAACATTATCCAACATACTAAATGTTCTTTCCAATGCATTAGAGAATATCCATCTGAACGAAACCATTGCCATTGTAGGAGACTTCAATATTTACATGCTACAAAATAATTCCAGAACAAAAGATTTGGAAAACTACATGTGCAGATACAGTCTCCGCTTTCTTTTGGATAAGATAAACCATGTACAAAATGCACTTATTGACCATGTATGGTCAAATATTCCCATTTCTCAATACAACATCTTTATCCTAGACACATACTGGTCTGATCACGATACAATTGGTATTGCACTTGAATTATGAAATATACATCAAACATATTGAAAAATCATATTTCTATGTCTCAAAGCATATCTGTCTAGCTTGTTGCACAAAACAAGTTATCCAACTTCTTAGTTTTTCCTGGTTTGTAATTGATTTTGGAAACAAATTTTTTTTACAAACTTTTTTTATATATACACATACATCGATGAAGAAAAAAAAACCGATACATTCTTCTAGCACTATCTGTTACTCTATTCCTTTTATTCTAGTTTATTTACTGTATGTATATATACCTTGTTTTTTCCTTACATATCAACTTACGTTCATTTTCATTGTGTTTTGTGATTTCCTTCATTGAAACAAACAGGAAAAATGGACAAGGGAAAGAACACTTAACTAGAAATGTAGAAGAATACATACAAAGGTGCATGCTTCTACCCCTATTCCATATCCAATTGTTTTACATTTGCTCTATATATATTTAGACCACTAGTTTGAAACTCTTTTGTTTTTTTTCCTTGGATACTGTATATCTTCCTATATATTAAATTATCTTCATGTCAATTGTATTTTCTGTGCCACTACCTTGAAATAAATAAATTTGTGCTCCATCTTTTTTTTGTGTGTTTATTCATGGAAACTTGCCTTCATGTTTATTTTATTCTCTGTATTGCTACATTGAAAAAAGAACAGAATAATTGAACACGAGGATGGAGCCTTATGTGCCACATCTGAGAAAGCTAGAGTACAATCTTCCAGAAGGTATGGCTACAGTCATGCCAGAGAAAATACAATGCATATGCCTAACACACAACCATATCGAGTATGAACAGTATAAACATGTTCATAGCCATTTTTTCAGAAGTGACATGGGCATGAACAGTGAACCATTTCAAACACCAGCACAGTGACAATGTCGAAGGTAAGGACTCGTATATTATGCTCTTTCTATGTTTACGAAACACATATTTGTCGTTGTTTATTCTACTATGCCATGGTAAATATGTTTATGTCGTTTACACCACATGTTTTTTAGTTCACAAGAACTATCGACAAGTAAAATTAAACCTACATCATACTAAAAGGTCCATAGATTAGGAGGTATGGTTACAAAACTCAGATCTGTATACATTATCAAATTTGTGCATATATTGAAGCTTGTCATATTTTAGAATATTCTTCCATGCAAGAATGTCATATTTTTTCTATAGCTTGTTGAAAGAGATATAAAAAACATCTCTTTTAACCTAAAACTGGGTTTGTTGAGCTCCAACTATATTTCATGGCTGAGAATTTTTTTCCCTTGCTTGATGTGTTTCTATCTTTTAATAGTTATTAGACTAAGTTTTTTTGTGTGAGGCATAAAGTTCTTTTCTCCCTTTCTTTTTCTTGTTCTATACTTACCCATTTTCTCCTTTCTTCTTCCCCTCTATTATCCGTTTATGATTGTATACTTAGTTGCATATCTGTGCTCGTGGATTCCCGGGCTGGTGAAATAAAAAATTATATATCCATATATATGTTCACATCACGAGTCTGATCGTCCATCGTTCGTTTCCATACTTAGCCAATTTTATGGTTGCGGGTTCCCGCGTAGGTGCTATCGAACTCTCATGCCCTGATTTCATGGTATACATCTTGTACCCAAACTTCGGTGATCTACAATTTGACCTTGGATTCCTCGAACTCGCAAACCTCAGTCAAACTATGATTACTCTGTCTGAATACGTGCATATAAGAATGCCAAGTCATATATTTTGTCTATTGCTTGTTGAGATAGATATAAACAACAGCTCTTTTAATTTGAACCAGGGTCTATTGAGCTCCACCTATATTTCATGGTTGAGAATGTTTTTCCCATAGTTGATGTGTTTCTATCGTTCGATAATTATCAGCCTATGTGTTGTTGTGTGCAGCATAAAGTTCTTTTCTCCCTTTCTTTTTTGTGTTCTATACTTACGTGTTTTTCCCTTTTCTTCTTCCCCTCTATTATCTATTTCTGGTTGTATGCTTAGTTGCATATGTATGCTCGTGGGTTCTCGAGGTGGAAGAGTGAGAATTCCATATCACTAAGTGTTTTTGTGTGGGGCATAAGTTTATTTTCTCCCTTTCTTTTTCGTGTTCTATAGTTACGTGTTTTTCCCTTTTCTTCTTCCACTCTATTATCTGTTTACGGTTCTATACACAGTGGCATATCTATGCTCGCAGGTTCCGGGGGTGGTAGACTGAGAAATTCTATATCCATCTATATCTTCACAACATGATTCTAAGCCACCACCATTCATTTCCATACTTAGCCAACTTTATGGCCGTGGCTTCCGGCATAGGCATTATCGAACTCCCATGCCCAGTGTTCGAGTTATAAATCTTGCATCCAAAAACTTTGGTGATCTATAATTCGACCTTGGGCTCCTCGAACTCGCAAGCCTCACTCTAACTATGATGACTCAGTCTAACCACCCCACCTTTCCATATTTAATACTAAGTGTTGTTGTGTGATGCATAAAGTTTTGTGCTCCCTTTCTTTTTCCTCTTATACTTTCTCGTTTTTTTCCTTTTCTTCTTCCCCTCTATTATCTGTTTTGGTTTCTATACTTAGTCACATATCTATGCCCATGGGTTCCCAGGGTGGCAAAGTGAGAAATTCTATATCCATATATATCTTCACATCACAAGTCTGACCGACCATCATTTTTTTCCATACTTAGCCAATTGTTTGGCCGCTGCTTCCCATCTAGGCCCTACCGAACTCTCATGCCCCATGTTTGAGGTATACATCTTGCAGCCAAAACTTTGATGATCTACAATTTGACCCTGGACTCCTCGAACTCGCAAGCCTCAGTCTACCTATGAGCTTGTTGAAATAGATATAAACAACATCTCTTTAGACTTGAACTAGGGTCTGTTGAGCTCCAGCTATATTTCATTGCTGAGAATGTTTTTCCCATACTTGATGTGTTTCTATCGCTTGATAATTATCAAACTAAGTGTTGTTGTGTGAGGCATAAATTTCTTTTCTCCCTTTCTTTTTCCTCTTCTATACTTGTTGCTTTTTCCCTTTTCTTCTTCCCTTTTGTTAGTCCTTTCTAGTTCTATACCTAGTCGCATTTCTATGCTCGCGGGTTCCCAGGTATCGAACTGAGAAATTATATATCCATCTATATTTTCATATCACAAGTCCAACCGACTGCCATCCATTTCCATACTTAACCAATTTTATGGCCGCGGGTTCCTAGGTAGGCATTATCAAACTCTCATGCCCCGTATTCGGAGTATACATCTTGCACCCAAAACTTCAGTGATCTACAATTCAGCCCCGGAATACTCAAATTTGCAAGCCTCACTCTACCTACGGTGACTTTGTCTGACCACCTCGTCTTTCCATACTTAGTCGACTCTTCAAAGTTTCATGAGTTCATGAACTCCCAGGTTCACAAAAGTTTCAAAGAATTGTTTGCACCCCTCCATCCCCGCCACCTTCTCCCCTTCCCAATGCACATTAATTATGCTTTTAATAATCACATCTCACCATAGATGTTCGAAAATATTTTCATTAATAAGTGGAAATCTCGATGACATCTCCCATTAAAACACATTAATGGGAAAACATTATGGAATCTGATGAATTTTTTTGTGTCAATCTTGAATTGTAAAAACATTGTTGCTTATTTTAGTTTTTTTAAGGCATCATCGTAGCAAGAATGCAATATTGTGCTAGCCCACTATCATCTACAAAGGTGTTGACATGATGCCCCTCTTTAGTATTCTACATTTATTGGAGCTTGGCATATTTGAGAATATGCTTGCATATGGAACTGTTAATTCACCCTTCAAATTTGAACATGGTTTGCATTTGGGGCACAAAAAAATACTAATAAAATAAAATAATATGAATAGTATTTAACTAAATATAAACAAATTATCCTTTTACTTGAACTTGGGTTTTTTGAGCTTCGAGTATATTACATCGCTGACAATGTTTTTCCCATAGTTAATGTTTATGGCCGCGAGTTCGCGGATTGTCACTATCGAACTCGCATGCCCCCTATTCCGGGATATACATCTTGCACCAATTACATTCCTTATCTACAATTTGACCCTAGAATCCTCGAAATTGCACACTTCACTCTACCTATGATGAGTATGTATGGGTCCATCTAACCGGCTGCCTTTTCATACTTAGTCAATTTCTCCACCACCTTTGCACACTTCCCAATGAAAAATGATTATGCTTTTATTGGTGACAACTCACCACACAGGTTTGAAAAGATTGGCATTAATGAGCAAAAATCTCGAGGACATCTACCATTAAAATGCATTAAACCAAGATTTACGGGATATTATATTACCATCCTCCAGTGTTCATTCTAAATACTATCACACAATTACTGTCACATATTGCAATACAAACAAATATTCATCAAAACATTAGCTTTTCTCACAGACACCCCACATGCACCCTAGTCATCTAAACTGAAGCGATATTTTGATCCATCAACTAAACCTCCCTATTATCGAATTGTCAGAGGTCAATATTATGGCATCTGTTTTTTTTTTGTGTGTGTGGATCTTGAACTCGGAAAAATTGTTATTTACTTTAGATTTTCTAAGCCATTATACCCCGCCTTTACATACTTAGTCGATTCTTCACCTCCTATTGTCACAGATTCGTGGGTTCCCGGGCTCCTAGGTTCACAAAAGTTTCAAAGTTGTTTTTTCTCCCCTCCATCCCCACCACCTTTTCATGCTTCCCAATGCACATTAATCATGCACTTATTAGTGACAACTCACCAGACACATCGAAAAGATTGGCATTAATAGGAAAAAAGGTTGAGGACATCTCCCATTAAAACGCATTAAACCAAGATTTATAGAAGATTATATTATCATGCTCGAGCATTATTTTTAAATACTATCAGGGGAAAAGGAATATTCTCATCACATTATGGCTGCATC
>JASDQU011249099.1:7172-19419 GCA_032191745.1 Picea mariana
CAAAGTACAACAATCCATGAGGAAGCTATCTCCAATGTGTATGTCCATCACAATACAAACAAGTTTAGTCAACACACCATGCACCCCACATCACATGAAGAATTCTCAAGAATTTTGTAAACACTTTCAGAGTAACCCCAAAAGCTAACAAGGGATTGTCAAAAATCAAATCATGGTGAGCAGATTTTGTACTCTAAAACTAACATGAATCTTATAGGTCATAAGTGCCCAAAAAACTATCAAAATTTCTATTGGGAGTATTTTAATTGACGCACACATGTTGCTATAAAATAAAACATCAAACACATTATTTTGAACACTCTAAACAACATCTGATTTTTCTAGTTAATCTAAAAACAAAAGATGAAAGCTATAGCTTTGAACTCAAACTCTTAAACCACAAAATGGTGTGCACTACTCCTTTAAAAAAAAGGAAGAAGATCTAAGATTAATTGAATATTGAGGGCAACCTAGTTTCATGAGAAATTTTATTTTGACAGAGTGCCCAAATTTCCTTTCCCCCAGAGCAATGCCTTTAGATGCAAAATGGTTGTGGGATTTCCAAAATGTGGTCATGATAGAAATTACATCAAAATGTCTTTTGAGGTAGCATGGATTTTGAGGAAGATGCATTTATTGCCGCAAGTATAGAGTCGTATGGATCTGTACGGGCAACCTCAATGATTGGCAGCACACAAATCGAGGCAACGTTGTGGGTCAGGTTTGCAGATGTGGTTTGTGGTTTTAATTTCTCAAAGTCATTTTCCCTTTGAAGGGAGTTATTGTAAGTTCTTATTTTATTTGATGAAGAACTAATTTGGAAGAGCAGAAAAATTGTTGTGTACTGTGTGATTTCTTTTCTCATTTTTTTCTCCACATGCAAGAGTTAATTATTTCAGAAAAGTATTTAGATCTGATATGTTTACTTAGTCAGTTGATCTAGAGAAATTAACATGGTATCAAATCTCTTTCTCTGACAGACAAAGAAGATATATTGTATTCAGTGCAGATCTCTCCAGGAGGTTAAAGGAAAGAGAAAATATAGTGTATTCAATGCAAATCAACCATGTCATTAATCAGTGCGAAGTTTGAGAATCGACCAAATGGGGCTTCAAATTTCTTGCCTTGGAAAGCAGGAATATCAATAATCTTTAAGGAACATGATTTGTGGGAAGTCATGAGAAACCCTTTTCCAGCTCCAGCGTAGACCTTAGGGGGATGTGCCAGCAGTGGTAGACCCAACAGTGCAAGAAACATGGGATAAGAATGATATAAAGGTGTTGAGGGTGATCCTTGAATCCATCAAGGATCATCTGATCTCGCATGTTGCAAAAAAGACCAGATATAAGGAGATGTTTGATGCCCTTGTGTCACTCTTTCAAAGTAAAAATATGAGTCGGAAGATGATTCTAAAAACCAAACTCAAAGAACACATAATGTCCACCTCAGACAATGTAACCAACTACCTTATGAGGATCACACAGATCTTTGACCAGCTTGTAACTGTAGGAGAAACAATACTTGGTGCATAATTAGTGAATGTTGCTCTAAATGGGTTTTCCAAGGCTTTGGAAGCATTCATCATGGGAATATGTGCCATAGAGAAAATCCCCAAGTGGGAGAGAATTTGGGATGACTTCATTTAAGAGGAGATTCATAAAGAGTCCATATCTGGAAAGTAGTGAGGCGGTGCAACAGATGAAAACTTGGACTTGGTTAGCAAAACTAAGAAAGGTAAAGGAAAAGATTCCATGAAGGGTAACAGTCAGGGAGAAGGAGAAAAATTTGGGCAGAAGAGATATATGAGAAATATCAAATGATATATATACCTTAAGAATGGCCTCTTTGCTTCCCAGTGTCCACAGAAAAACAAAGGTAAAGGAAAGTCGTAGACAGTTGCAGCGACTACAAAGACACAGTTGAGAAAACTTGCATCCAAATTCGTGAATGATTGTGCATTTGTGTCTTTCCTTTCTACCAACACTACTGATCTAGGTGGATATTTGTGGCCACCCACCTATTCCAACTGGCTCAAAACAATTTTCTAGCAACTTACTATTTTTAGCAGTTTTTCAAATCCTAAACTTCCGGGGCCATTTTGAAGGTCTAAATGAAGTTTTTTTAGGATAGAGCAGCTCAATGATAATCAAAGGCTTTTATTGATCCCCCAAAATGAATCTCCTCTATTACACCTTTCCAATGAGCTATCGTGCACCCCAAACAAAGATCGTATGCCAAATTTATGCCCCCGGGAAGTTGATACACCAAACTACCCAAAACGGGGTCCACAAAACTCTTGGCTTTTCATATTCCGGGGTTAGGGGTTTGGATTTTATTTATGATAAAAAGGAATTTGGAGCCTCATTTTAAAATCATCTTCTTTTGAATGTGAGTATATGTCACATCTATTCTCAGAGATAAGCTTCCACCATTCTAGCGAGTCTTTCACTCTATAATTTTACAGTTCTGTACATTTCACTCATTAATAAAAATTGTGTATTACTGTATATTTGTGCCTCTTGTTATATATCTAATATATCTATGTTATATTATTGTCTCTCTTGCAATATCTTTGTATATTTATGTGTTATATCTCTGCTCTCATTTCATGTCAAAAATAATACAGATCAGTGGTATCAGAGCAGGCTGCTCTTGATTGTTTTTCAGTGCATGTCCTCGACAAGGTCTGAGTATAGAAATTTGGGTCTTGAGATTGTCTCGCTTGAGGACAATCACTCTCGCACACCCAAGAAATTATCCATGGTGGAAGAAAAGAAAAACAACGAAGCATAATATTCTATTAATCTGTTACTTGAGCAAGCTCTCACGTGACAGAGGGATGAAATGATGAATAATTTTCCCACATCCTTCAATGCTTGATGATAACAAAAGAAATGTCTTCATCAAATGACCACTTTGGAATCACCTCTCCTTTCAAGGTACAAGTCAATTTTTATATTCCCATATTTGAAGGTCAGATAGATGTGTATTCCCTAGAAAAATGGTTAAATCTGCTAGAAGGTTATTTCTCTATTCACAATTTTCTGATAGGGAAAATATCACCTTCACACTCCTTAAATCTCTCTCCCATGTCAAACATTGTTGGGAAACTTACTGGGAGAAAATTTCCACAGAGGAGTCCAGAATAAATGGGGTCGAGCCCACTTGATATTTTTTTGTGGATGCGGTTAAGGAGGAGTATTACCATGTTGGTAACTATGACGACCAATACATGCAATGGATCATGCTGCATCAAGAGAGGGACCAAGCAGTGTTGGATTTCACTAATACCTTCCATACCTTGCGCACCAAGCTGGATATCAAATATTTTGAGTGACATTTGGTTTTGAAATACTGTAGGGCTCTACACAGATACATCCAAACTGAAATGCATTTTCTAGACATCTCATCACTGGGTGTTGCTTATCGATATGCTGTTAAAATCGAGCAGAAATTTAAGCATCAAAACCAATGAGAGTTCAGGTTTGAAAATATGAAACAACCAAAGAATGGTAAATACGGCTCTAACAATTAGCCCTCATAAAACCAATCCAAGCCACATGAAAATAAGGGTAACAAAAAGACAAATAAGGGCACTGGATAGTGGTGTGATTTCCCCAAAAGACCTTGGCACACCACTGATGAATGTTGCTCAAAACAATCATTAGTAGCCGAGATCAAAGAAAAATATCTAAACCCAGATTCATAATATGATTCAAAAAATACTGGCAAAAGACAGATCATCGACNNNAAGGGGACCCCATTGCATTTCATTGTTGATAGCGGAAGACAAAATAACCTCATCTCAGTAGAGGTCATCAAACAATTGGGATTATCGACAACACCACACCCGCAACCATACAACATCGGGTGGCTTCGTCAGGGAAAATATATTCATGTCAACCAACAGTAATGATTGTCATACAACATCCAACCCTTCAAGGATGAGGTATTATGTGATGTTTCCCCACTGGATGTCTATGATGTTCTCTTGGGCCAACCATATATGTGGAAGCGTCATGCTATCTATGAGTCTCAACCCCATCATGTCATTTTTACTCTAGGGGGTCATCTCTACAGGATAAAAGAGGTAGTTCCAATTACTGTCCCACATAAACAGTTCCGCATGGTAGTATCTCATACTACAAAATTCATCTTGTTCACAATCTGTTCAAAAGGTGAACATAAGAACATTGCAACCACTGTAGCCTTAGTCCAAGCACCTTCTGTCCAAAAGAAGCAGGTCAACAATATTGAAGCAAAGTGAAAGAATTCCTCCTGCACATAGTCTTCATATGTATAGGGACTGGTTAAAATTTCCAACCCTTCCAGCCACAGGTTCATGATAGCCTTCAACAAGCTAAGAAGCACAACTTCTCCAACAAGGCAAGAAACTCATCAAGATGAAGATTCAACAAATGCTTTTCCCTCTCCCCCAGGCACTCAACGCAATGAATACCATTGATTCCTAAGGAGGGAGTATTTATCTAGGTGGATATTAGTGGCCACCCGCCTATTCCAACTGGCTCAAAATAGTTTTCTAGCAACTTACTATTTTTAGTAGTTTTTCGGTTCCTTAACTTATGGGGCCATTTTGAGGGCCTAAATGAAATTTTTTCAAGATAGAGCACCTCAATCATATTTTAATGCTTTTATTGAGCCCCAAAATGAATCTCCTCGACGATACCTTTCCAACGAGCTATCGTGCGCCCAAAATAGAGATTGTATGCCAAAGTTACGCCCCCAGGAAGTTGATACACCAAACTACCCAAAACGGGGTCCACAAAAATCTTGGCTTTTCATCTTCCGAGGTTAGGGTTTGGGATTTTATTTATGATAAAAATTCCTTTGGAGCCTCATTGTAAAATCATCTTCTTGTGAATGTAAGTAGCCTTCACATATCTTCTCAGAGATAAGTTACCACCATTCTAGCAAGTCTTTCACTCTCTAATTTTACAGTTCTGTACATTTCACTCATTAATAGAAATTATTTATCATTGTATATATGTGCCTCTTCTTAGATGTCTGATATATATCTTTTATATTATTGGATCTCATGCAATATCTCTATATATTTCTATGTTATATCTCCGCTCTCATTTCATGTCAAAGATAATCCAGATCAATTACTCCCAGCGGTGCATGGTACTTGGACAGTGGTACATCCCGCAATATGACAGAGGCTAGAGATCCGTTTAGTATTTTTTCAAAGGATGACTAGATCTACACATTCATCTTGGTGATAATACCAAGTATGCAGTGCAGGGTTAGGGGAAAATGTAGTTCTAGCTTGAGTTAGGTGGGTGCTTTGATGCGTAAGAGGTACTTTATGTACCTGGTCTGAAGAAGAACATGATGTCCATGTCAGTCATGGAGGACAAAGGTTATGAGGTGAACTTCTATAAGGGGCAGGTGTTCATTCACTCAGAGGGAGCCAATACAGACACTGCTATGAGGATTGGATTCTAGGATGGAAACTTTATAGACTTCAGGGCCAGCCTACAAAGGAATTGTTGTGCACTAGTGAGATATTGTGCGATCTATGGCACAAGAGGATGGGTCATCTCCATCACAAAGCTCTACCATTAGTGAGGCAAATGGTCATTGGGCTTCAAAAATTTAGTCTGGACCAACAAGGGGTCTGCAAAAGTTGTGCACATGGAAAGAATGTCAAGGAAACCTTTCCTAGCAATGAGACTCGATCCAAGGGAATATTGGATCTTATCCATTCAGACATTGGAGGCCCTATGTAAATAGCTTTAGTGAAGGGCGCATCCTACTATGTGACCTTCATTGATGACTTCTCCAGGAAGACCGAAATCTACTTCATGAAGACCAAAGATGAGGTCTTTAGTCACTTCTGATCCTTCAAATCTCAGGTGGAGAACATGATGAGAAGTAAAATCAAAGTGTTGAGGAAAGATAACAGGGGTGAGTTCAGTGCAGTTAAGGCCATAATGCATGACCAGAGTTTGCCTATGTTTCTATTGGAAGAGACATGCTATACAACTATATATTTGTAGAACAAGATCCCACACCGTATACTAGAGGGTAAAACACCGAAGGAGGCATTCACAAACAACATACCTAAGATAAGACGTCTTATGATTTTTGGTTGTCCATTCTACATCCACATTCCTATGTAAAAGAGGACAAAGTTGTAACCCTCAGTGTAGAGGGGCATTTTGGTGGGGTACAATGAGGATTCAAAGGCCTACAAAGTGTTCTTGTCATATCAACGCAAGACTTTGGTGAGTCAATATGTCAAGTTTGAGGAGAAATTGACATCTAGGAAATCTCAAGACCTACCATCAGTTGCAGAAGGGCCAAAGGAGGTGGGCCCAAAGGATGAGCGAAGAGCATAGACTTCTAGTGTAGGGAGCCATAATCTAGTGGATTTGGAGGAGTATTCATCCCCTTCGAATTCATTCAGGAGGCCCAGGTGGTTTGATCAAATCTTGCAGGATGCTCGAGAGCATGTTGAGCCTCCTAGTTCCACATTCAGGGAGAACAAACCTCCATGAAAATTTCCACAATATATGGATTTGATGACCAACATGATAGACTCAGATCCCTCCAACTTTAAAGAAGCATCCAACCAATAGATGTGGAGAGATTCCATGGTGGAGGATCACAACTTCATCATGAGGAATGATGTTTGGGAGATTGTGTCGAGACCATAGGGGAAGTCAATTGTGACTTCCAAGTGGATTTACAAGGTAAATCATGCAACAAATGGTAGTGTGGAGAAGTGCAAGGCCATATTTGTGGCTCGTGGGTTTTCTCAAATATTAGGAGTAGACTACAAGGATAATTTTTCCACTGTAGCTTCTAAGATGGGATGGAGCATCCATAAGATGGATTTGAATATTGCCTTCCTCATCGACATCATTGAGGAAGAGGTCTAGATTGAGTAGCCACAAGGTTTTAAGGTCCATGAAAGGGAGACACATGTATGCAGGCTTAAGAAAGCCCCGCATGGACTCAAACAGGAATGCAAGGCCTGGTACTCCAAGATCAACAATTATATTCAGGGCACGGGGTTAACCAAGAGTGAGGAAGATCCCAACCTATACTTCTTTTTGGTTGGATATGAGATCCTCATCTTGGTGTTGTATGTGTATGATATCATTCTCATAGGTGCAGAGAGTCTAATTGCATGTTACAAGTTAGATCTAGTGTCATAATTTGAGATGAAGGACATTGGGCCAATGCATTATTTTCTGGGACTTGAGGTTTGGAAATAGTCGGGCGAGACCTTCCTTGGATGGGGGAAGTACACTTTAGATATATTGAAGAGATTCAAGATAAAATATATCAGATTGATGGCCACTTCGATGGTGACCAACCTAAAGAAGATTGATTCTTCATCTTTAGAATTGGAAGACTCCACACAATACAGGCAGTTGATTGGCTTGTTGATATATCTGGTCAACACTCAACCAGATATTTTTTTTTTACGTCAACACCTTGAGAGAATTCATAATGTATCCAAGGGAGTTTCATTGGGTGGCACCAAAGCACGTGCTTAGATACTTGCAGGGCACAGTAGGATATAGATTGTAGCACCTTGCTAGAGATGGTGTAAGGTTGTGAGGATTCTCTAATTTAGATTGGGCAGTCAATGATAGAGATCAGAAGAGCACTTCTAGGTGTTTCTTCAGTTTGGGGTCAACAATAATTTCCTAGTTTAGTAGGAAGAAGACTTCAGTAGCACTGAGTTCAATAGAGGCAGAGTACCTGGCGACTAGTCTAGCTAGTTGTGAATCCATCTGGCTTTACAAGCTACTCACGGGATTGTTTGGTCAGGAGCTTGGGAAGTTCGCGATCCACTATGATAACCAAATTTTCATCAAAATTTAATATAATCTAGTGTTTCACGACAAGTCAAAGCTCATTGAGATCAGGTACCGCTTCACCAAAGACAGGGTGCAGAAGGGAGCAATTCAACTCCAATATATTGCTACAGGGGAGAAGTTGGCAAACATTTTCACAAAGCCCTTGGTCAAGGGGACGTTCTTCTTTTTCAGAGACAAGCTTGGAGTGGTGGAAAATACCTTCCTTGATAAGAGGGAGTGTTAGTGTTTGTAGCTCATACATGTATTTTCATAAGGGTGTCTACTTGCAGAAATCGTCATTAAATGTATTCTATACTTTTCCTAGAATTCACCCTATTAATTTATTAATAAAGTGAATGTATTTTTATAAAGTGACTTTTAATTAATAAAGTGACCAATTTAAAATCACTTAATGATTTAATTAAAAGAGAGTAGTTTATCTCACGATCTAACCTTGACTGTTTAGATTAGGTAAATTACTCAAGACAAAAGATAGAAAGGGTAAAGGAAAAGACACAAGGATTTTCATTTCACAAGTCACGTGAGGTGAAGAGGAAAAATCAGATCTGATTTTTCATCTTGGTGAGAAAAGAAAAATAGTGACACACTTCTCGATGAAGCATGGAAATCGAGGCAACACATTTTTTACGTTGCATGGAAATAAAGGCAGCACATCTTTTGAGGCAGCATGGATTTTGAGGCATCACATCTTTTGAGGCAGCACACATTTTGAGGATGCACATATTTTGAGGAAACACATATTTTGAGGCAACACATATTTAAAGGAAACACGTATTTGAAGGTAGATTGTAGTGTCCCCAAGGCCGAGCCCCATTGTAAACCAAGTTCTGAAAGGAATTGTGATTATGTTCTATAGGCTGGTGAGCCAAGTTCTTATAAGCTGGAGACTTATGTGTTTGTTAGGCCAGGGAGCCTAAGTGTTGAAGGCCAGGAGCCTACTATTGTACTTGTATGTATGCAGAACATTTAATAAAATATAAACACCACCAGGTGCAGACCGACCACGATGAATGAGTGAAGGGGGACTAAGCATCCACAGAGTGGGCAAGGAATTAGGGGCTGAAGGTGGGAAAAGGGGCTAAGTGTTGAGCCTAGGGGCTAAGCCTAGGGGGATTAAGCCTGGGAATAATATTTTAATATTATTCCAAAAGATATGTGCATTATATGTTTTAACCTAAGTCCTTTTGGAAGGACAGGTGATTTTCCAAATGATGGGAGGAACGCATGCTGAAGGAATGCATGCAGTCGCATGGGTGACAAGTGTCAACCCCGACGCATGCAATAAAAGGCTGAGATGAGCTATGTTGGGGGTTTTTTCTCCTTCATTCAAACCTGAACTGTCTTGAGTGTGAACCGTGTGACCTCTGCAAGAGACCCTCGTGCGATTCTGAAATGGGGAAAAAGCCTGTGTTCATTTTCTGTAAAGCTCAGTTCATCCTCCCCGTTCTGCACCAGAGAGTCTGTGTAATTCCCTGCAGAAATTGCTTCTCATGCAATTTCGAAAATCAACACTGAGAGACCTTGCCGCCATTGCTGAGCTTGTTTGAGAAGTCTGAGTTTGTATTCCCGGTTGACTGTAGTGGTCATGCAGAGAGGGACTGCGCGTGATTTGTTGTCCAGTGCAGGTGGTAATTGAGCCTGTGTGTGATCTCTCTCTAGGTGAGGGAGGTGGATGTTGTTGGAAGAGGTTTCTTCTAGAGAGTGTCCAGCACCAGCTTCAGGCTCTGAGACTTCCTGATCCAGCCTGTTTCCGAGACCCAGAGAGGGAGGTTAGCACCGATGGAATGTGCTTGTGAAGGTGTATACTCCCGGGCGGAACAGGCATGTGGGGAATGAGAGTCTGATAGTAGTGGGCGTAAGATGGCATCCTTGGAAGAATCCTTTCAGATTTGATGTGTTATTTCCCCTATAACCTCAGCCTAGCCTAGGATTCCTTGCCTAGGGGTGGAGCTTAGTCCCAGCTCGAGGGTGACCCATTGCTGAGCTGATGAGCAGTGTGGTCTAAGGCTGGGAGGTTCGTGGTAGGCCTGCACTTGGTTGGTGGATTCTACCAATGTTATAAGATAAGTATTTTTTTATGTTTTATTCATGTTTCTGCATGACTCTACTACTGAAGTTATCATGATTTTCGTTGTGTATAGTAATTATTATGAAACACTATGAATTGTAAATTATAGCAGGAGATAATAAGTTTACTCTGAACTTGAATGTGTTTATTTGTTTAAATGCATGTACTTTGTATAACATCTGTATGAGTTATGTACAAAGTGGTTAGTAGATGAAAGGGTGCGCTACATAGATACATTTATTATAAAAGTTATGAAGTTGTACAAATATGTACAGATAACCTCAGTGATTGGAAGCACACAAATCAAGGCAACATTGTGGTTCATGTTTTCAGATTTGGTTTCTAGTTCTAATTTCTCAAAGCCATTTTTCCTATGAAGGGAGCTCTTGTAAGTTTTGATGTTATTTGATGAAAAACTAATTTGGAAGAGAAAAACAATATTCTGTACTGTGTGATTGTTTTTCTGATTTTTTCAACTACATGCAATAGTTAATCATTTCAGCAAAGTATATAGATCCAATCTATTTAGTTAGTTAGTTGATCTAGAGAAATTAACAATTTTTACTCACGGTTGGATTTTTGGATCTTCCCCTCCTTGGAGCTTTATTTAATGATGCTTTTAGTAGCATTCGACAAGTACATCCATGTGGGTTTGTGTCAACACGTGGGAGTCGTCCTAAATTCCTCTCAGAAACTTAGGAGATTCACTTTATGTAAGTGAATGTAATTTTGTAATAAAATGAGTTTGATTTAATCAAATGCTAAAGTATTTTGCATTAGTAATTAAATTAGGTCCTATCCATTAGATATAAAGTGAACGAGATATTAGAGCTTAGTCGTAGATCACTTTAAGAGATCTATGGTTTTGGATTTATGGTAAACTTAAGGTTATAAAAGACATCCTATGTGAGATGAGGAGACACATTGATGGCATAGAAAGAGTGGGTGAGCACTGAGGTGTGTAGGGGTAGGGGCCGAGGAAAGGGTGCAAGGGGGAAACAAGGGAAGTAGCAACCAACACGATCAAAGGACTGATATTGGGTAATAGGGTAGGCTATTTGTTTCATTTTTATTTCCCCAAAAGGGCCATTATCCCAGGACAGGAACCCTAATTTTATAGCAATAAAATCATCACAGATCTAGTTTTCCCAAAAAGTTTTTCCAAGGGTTATTTACCCATAAATATATTATGCAATGTGTATGTTTGGTTTCTGTTGTTAATGCTTCCACTGATTTATTTGTTAAAACTCATTCATGATATTATTCAATAAATTTTCTTACTGAGTATGTTATAGCAAAGGGTTTACTAGGAAATAATTTGTCGAGAACCGAGTTATGAAAATTTAACGTAATTGGCATATATTTCTTGGAGAATATGTGTCGTGGGATGCATAACTATTTGGCATCAATTCTTGAATCTCTTCTCCCTTGATTCCTATTTGATACATAAATATTGATTGTGGATTTTCAAGTCTTCTACAAAGCTAGCAAAATCAATCCATTGAAGGGTAAAGTCTACCACTTGGAAGGAAATCTTTTGGGGTAACTGCTCTCCTATTTCCTTTGTTAGTTTGGTAAGTATTTAATTCCTTGCCTTGGTTATCCTTTAGGAACCCTATCAAGGATGTTAATTACTATTACCATGATATAGTTGAGTTTGCTAGTGAAGGTGCTCCTTTTAGGACCCCTTCATTGTAAGGTCATGGTGTTCATTTTCATCTTGATTAGATAGGAGACTACCGAATCATTTGGACCTAGTCTCCTCACTCCAATTCGTAAGGAAAATAGGCCATTTTTAAGAAGTGTTTCTTCTTGACCCCATAAGCCCCCTTAGATTCCCTTTGACTCCATTGCTTTTGTTGGATTTGGCACTAATATCTATTTCCTCCCATCACCTCTTTTATACCCTAACATACTAAAAAACATTGTTTCACTAAAGCTACTCTCACTTCACATTTTTCCCCATTTCTTATCTTTAGTAATCCTACTAGAGATACTCCCATTGAGCCAGAGGAGAGACGACCTAAACTAAAGAGGATATGTTACTTAGGTTAAAGTGGTGACAATCCTAGTGGTTCCCTCTTGGGTTGTGCCTTGTGGATCAGGGATTTTATCATCAAGTACAATTCAATAGGTAACATAGTCTACATATCATTTGAAATGGTCAACCATTGATTGAGGAGGCATTTAACTACTCCATTATTATATTATTGTTTGACTTGTCATGGGGTTAGTTGGAGAACAATATATTTTAATTTAAGAGAGAATACATTCCCTCTATAAAGAGAAGCTTTCTCTCCATTTGTAAAGGTTGGGAATG
>JASDQU011249100.1:12393-25424 GCA_032191745.1 Picea mariana
TGCTTCGTCTTGGAGTGCATCACCGGGTTCTTTGAGATACTGATGGCACTTGTATTATCACAATAGATTGGAATGGGCTCATCATACTCAACCTATATATCTGTCAAAGTTTTTTTCATCCATAGAACCTCTGTACAACATGTTGCTCTTGCAATATATTCTGCTTCGGCTGTAGATAAGGATACTTATGATTGTTTCTTGCTTATCCATGATACTAAACACTCACCCAAGTAGAACACTGCTCCACTGGTGCTTCGTTAGTCATCAATGTAAACTGCTCAATCTGCATCTGTGTAGAAAATAAGTGATAGATCCTTTCCTTTTGGATACCATAATCCAAACTCTTTTGTTCCTTTGAGATATCTGAAAATCCTCTTCACTGCTAAGACATGTGATTCCTTTGGTGCTGCTTGAAATCGTGACACCTGTCCAACTGCCTGCATTACATTTGGTATGGATGTTATCACATATAGTAAGATACTAATCATTGACCCATATTACTCTGGTCTGTAGGCTTTGAATCATCATCTTTGCTGAACTTACAACTGGTTTTCATAGGAGTGGTAACTGGTTTGCAATCTTCCATTCTGAACCTCTTTAGCCTTTCTTTGATATACTTAGTTTGAGAAATAAAAATTTCTTGGTTGTTTCGATGTATCTGAAGACCCACAAAGAAGGATAGTTCTCCGAGTAATGACATATCAAATTCATTCTGCATATCCTTTGAAAATTTCTAGCTTAACTTGTCATCATTGCTTCCAAAAATAATATCATCAACATAAAATTCAATTAATAAAATACTATCTTGAGTTACCTTGATGTAGAAGTTGTTGTCTGCACTTCCTTTTCTGAATCCTTCCTGATGTAGATATTTATCCAGTCTAGAGTACCATGCTCTAGGAGCCTGCTTTAGACCATACAAGGCCTTCTTCAATTTGCCCATGTAATTTGCGTTCTCTGACAACTGAAATCCTTATGGTTGTTCGATGTAGACTTCTTCTTCATCCTCTACTTCTTCTTCATAAAGTTGTTCCATTGATTCATTTTCTTCTTCCTTTAATTCTTTTCCACCTGTTTCATCAATTGTTACATTGATGCTTTCCACAACTTTTCTCAACCTTAGATTGTAACACTTGTATGCTTTCATTGTACTTGAGTAACCAACAAGTACTCCTTTGTCCACATGAGAGTCAAACTTTCCCATTCTGCCATCTTCTCTTTTGATGTAGCATTTGCTTCCAAATACTTTGAAGTGCTTCACATTTGATGGTATTCCTTTCCATAGCTCGTAGGAAGTTTTGTCATTGTTGTTTTTGAGCATTACTCTATTTTGAATGTGAACTATTGCATGCACTCCATGTGTCAAAAAAATATCTGTCAATTTTGAATCCATTAGCATTGTTCGAGCCATTGTCTATGTAATTATCATCCATTATGATAATGTTCCTTTGTCTTTGAACCACCCTCTGAACCAATCTATGAATCCATGCTCTCGTCCACTGTGAAATATTTGTCCAAACCTGCTAAGTGTTCTTATGAATCCATATCTATCCATACTGTCCAAGACTCTACTGCACACTATCCATAACGTTGACCCATTTATCATTGTACTATCATGAAGTAGTCACTACTACAACTGATTGTACTTTTGCTAACTGACTACTCTGGATCTATCTATTTAAACTCTGCAAGCTGTTCGAAGGGCAGTTCTTTGGTTTGTCATAGCTATCACATAGACTCCCCCTGTCTAATATTCATGGTACCTGGGAGCCTCTAAGCCAGATGGCTCAGAACAATTCCTACTTTGATGTGTACTCATCATCATCTTCATTGGTAGATTCATCATCTCTCTGAGCTATGAATTCTTTCTTTCTATCCATGGATTCATATTTCACTACAATGCCTGAAAGTACAATCTCTTAAACCTGTTCCTTATTTACCTGTCCTTCTTTTCTTTCAGTTGTTTTCCAAATCTTTCTGTATTTGAAATCTTTCTTTTTCTTTGTAGAATTTTCTTCATCTCGTTTTATTTCTAATCTCGCAATCTCTGGGACCTGGTCTTTTTTCACCTGTTCTTCATGTTTTGTTATCCATACTTTCTTACATCTGATATCAATGTTCTCTTTCATGGAAGTATCGATCATGCTTCTGCAATCACTAGCTATGTGTCCATAGTTATGACATTTTTAACATTCAATGTTACGTGGGGCCACATAGGCATTTCTTGCTTGAATATTTCTTTTATAATCCTTGCAATCTGCAACCTTATGTCCAAAGTTAGTACAATAAAAACAATGACCATAAAATAAATTTGCATACTTGGGAGTGAATGATGTTCTTTGTGGCGTAGTCCTTTTGAATTTTTTCCTTAACTGATCATGATCATGATGGAAGCTTCTTTGTAGCGAGAACATGGATGATCTTCTTGAAGACGTATCTTCAATAGTTTTCTTAGATTATGGTTGACCATGATGTTTTCCTTTGAGTACTTCTGCATAACTCTTTCTATTTTTTTCATTCTTCTTTTCTAGCAACCTAGAGTGCTTCTCTTCATTCTCTATACCTATTGGCCCTTGACCAAGTTTTTGGAGTTTCTTGGTCATGTTGACCTATTTTGGTACTTCAACAACCTGTTGAAGGAGGATCACAAGACGAAGCAAAGATCACAGGATCTGGGCCCCCTTTTAGGGTTTTTTGGAATATGTAATGGGAATGGGATGTCGGCCCATGGGTTTACCCATGTTTAGGCCTATTTTGTATGTATAAATAGAAGGATATGCAATGTAAGAAAAGATAGAATAGTACATATATGTGATATGAATGTCTGCTAAGTGTGAGTAAAGTTTGTAAGTGCTTTGTGCATGACTATAAGAGACTTGCAGAGCTAAGTGCAGATCCTTGTAGCAGATTGTGGAGAGCTTAGTGCTGTAGCGCAAGGAAGAAGGATCTAGTGAGCTGCGCAGATCTTCTGTCCTGTGCATAGTAAGGGTTTTGATGGCTTTGTGCTTGTAACCGATTGACCGAAGACAATAAAGAAGAAGATTTGGTGGATGTAGCCCCAGGATGGGGGTGAACCACGTAAACACTATGTTATGTGCTTTGTGCTTTGTCTTGATGTGTTCATATGTTATATGCTAAGTGCTCTGATATGTTTCGATAGATCTATTTATACTTTATGCTTATTATATGTAATAATGTTAGATCTGATCTAGATAGTCATGCTTAGTGCTTGATATGCTCATTCTAATCCATTTGTATATGCTAAGTGCTTGAATATTGTATATTAGTGTGAGTACTACAAAGCTCTATTATATCAGCGAATTGAGTAGTGGTTACATATTAAGGAAATGACGATGCTAAGAGCTGTATTAAGTATTATAATCACAGATCTGTGTCCTAGTTAAGGTTGTAGACACATGAGTCTTGCAACCACCCCTGCCTCTACCTCGGGTGAGACTTCATCTACTTCGCAGGTGTTGTCTAAAGGGTCGATAGTTAGGGCTTTGTTGGTGCGCTGTTGTAGCATTGAACCCTAGGTCTGCCCTTGTGCCAACAAATGGTTCCATTGTCGGGACTGAAACTATGATTTCTGAGAACTGAGGAAGAAGAATCTCTGTGCAAAGTGCTGTGCCCTGGTGCACAACATTCTACTTGATTTATAAATCTCTGTGCTAAAGAAAGAAGGTCAGATATGAAAGAAAGAAGCTCGATCTGAAGAAAAGAAGATCAGATCTAAAGGAAAGAAGCAAGATCTGAATGCTTGGCACTCTAAAAAAGGTAAAAGTAAGAATTTCTGATTATAAGAGGTAAGAACTGCAAACCCTGTGCTCTGATAAAGGTAAGAATAGTTAAAATTTTTAGATTTGGAAGCTTTGTGCTCTGTAGAAGTAAGATAAGTAGAAATTTTTGTTTCTAGAGTATGGATCTAGGTATGATTGATAGGATCTGTCCTATCCTGAAAACTAGGCATTAATAGATGAAAGAAGGTTTGATATGAATAGATCTGATAATACTAGTGAAAGATATGTTATACCAAAGCATAGAAAGAATGTTTGGACTAACAAACGGATGCAGGATTCTAGAAAGAATTTATTGCAGGTTAGCTCCTATGATCCTAGTGCGCAGTACAGAGGAGGTCGGGTATCATTTAAAAGAAAGAGAGTATTAACCCTCTGTTACAGTTTCAGAAGACCAGAACATCTTGCTAAGGAATTCCCTAGTGGAAGACCTAGTTGTCTTTGTTGCAAAGCTCTAGACCATGAAGTGTTGGATTGCCCTAGAATGATTGCTAAGCTTGAAAGCATGAACATAAGACAAAAAAACCCTAAGACAGATCCAGAAACTAAGGCTATAATAGAACCCCAAAAAGAATCAGAGAAGGTATTACTACAAATGAAAGAAACCTTGGATGACCATTGACATGTTAGAATATCAGAGATTTTTAAAGACAAGGAGTTCCTTGAAGCAAGAATAGGGGAATTCGACATTGACTGTGTTCTAGATGAGGAAACACAAGAGAATATCATGACAAAAAGAACTTGGGAAGCTATAGGAAGGCCTGCTATGATCCCTTCACTAGGAGGAATAGGGTTATTCAGAGGAAAACTGGTAAACCTGTGTGGGAGGCTCGCTCAGATACTTATGACTGTCAATGGAACTTCGACGGAAGAATATTTTGAGATTATTCAATTTATTGAGAACCACGTCCCATTTACCATGTTAATAGGAAAACCTTGGATTGATAGAGATCAAGCCGGATGAAAAGAAGAATAAGATTTTTTGGAACAGAAGAAGCAAGAGTTAAAAGTTTTCATGACCAGAAAGATCAGACAATTGATTGAAGAACAAGAGAGCATATCAAAGATGTTTAATGATAGTAACCCAGCTGTCGAAGTTAAGAGAACTCTAGAGAATCCACAGAATATTGAATTACCTATCCCAGACAAAGAAGAAGTATTATCCAGGAGCCTTAGGGAAGAATCTCATTAGCGCGAAGTGACTAAGACCATAGAAGACAAGAATCATAATGGAAAAAGAACTACCAAGATGAAGCTCA
This sequence comes from Picea mariana, assembly GCA_032191745.1. Taxonomy (NCBI): domain Eukaryota; kingdom Viridiplantae; phylum Streptophyta; class Pinopsida; order Pinales; family Pinaceae; genus Picea; species Picea mariana. Next base: position 17,450 of record JASDQU011249100.1, read on the forward strand.
CTGGAAAAAAGGATCGATAGTGAAGAAAGAAGAGGGCTAAGACTGCAAAGTTACAGGAGGTTCTGGAGGAGACCTCGTAGAAAGAAAAAATGTAGAATTGGAGCTTTTTTGGGATATCAGAACAGTGACACATGGAACTTTGCCATGACAAAGCGATATAGTCGTTGGGCCGATATATCCATTTGACTCCCGCTTTGAATGGGCATAAAATAAATAAAGGGTCATCATCAGACCATTGGGCCGTGCCATAATGGATCGAACATGAGTTAACGGAGGCTCATACCCATCGTAAGCACACCGTTGTCGACTTACCTATTTATCATGTTACGCCATGCATCGAGAACACTTTTTTCTCATTGAGAATTCGAGTCCAATGACTAAACTGAGTTTATACATTGATCATTGTGCTCTCCCTCTCTATCTCATTACCATGTCTAAGTTGTTCACCCTAAGTGCATATGTGGGAAGCATTGAGAGCTGTAGAGAAAGCTGCTGAGGAAGTTTTGATCGACTTGATGACTGAGAAAGCCATGTCGATGTATGAAGGCATCTATGCTTCATCCACAAAAACAGTGCAAGCATCCCCATCCACTTCTCATAGAGTTGGACTGTCCCGTGAAAGGCGAACTAAGCACAAGGATGACTTAGCGAATGATAAGCTGATTCCGAGCATTCTACCTGCATATCTACCACCTCTGAGCTGTGCAATAAATTGAGACAGTGTGCCTAGAGACTTTGAATATGAATTGGTCACTGTGTACCTCCCAAAGGGGATACGCGCAGTGCACGCAGACCAAGATAAGATCACAGCATTGAAGTTTATCAACTTCAACCTCGGCGACAGGAAGATGTACAACATGCTCACCTTGCACAAGTATCTGACCAGAACCAAGGGAAAGAACTTGAAGATCGTACCCTAGTCATGGACCATGAACCTCACGCAGTCCACCCTCCTCAATATTATGAAGATCCCGCACTTCGGAAGGCACCAAGAAGTGAACGCATGCGTCAAACTACTGTTGTCCTTCTACCATGGCAGATATTTATGGTTGAATCATCGTATCACAGTGGATCCGATATTGATTAATCGGATCACAGGGCTGAGCATGCAAGGCCCTGACCCACAGGATTTCTATCCTTGGAAAACCATGGATCGCGCTCTTGCGCAAAAGATAAAAGACACTTATGGGGATGTTGAGAAGGGAACATGAGGCTACAAGGTAGCCTCTATCCAGAGTGACACAATGCACCTAGCCTGTCAATTGATCACAAAAAATTTGGTTCATAAGAACTGACCCACCCAAGTGACAGGAATTGTAGTCGACCTTGTAGGAAAGTGCGCGAAGGGCCTACAAATGAATTGGGAAAAGTACCTTGTAAACCAGCTGGAATTGGACTACATGGAAGCGTAAGATCAAGAATATGAGTTCCACTTCAGTTGGCTTCTCATTCTGATCACTTTCATCGCATGGGAGATGCCGGAAGGTGCGACCTTTCCGGACATTAAGTCATTTGAACCTGTGGCTGCGAAGTTTAGTACACTATGGTACTCGAATGACATGAACAAGAAGTGGAAATCAAATTCCGTATTCCACATTTATTACAACTAGTTGAAGGTAGCCATCTAGTCTGTGCCTCATATAGCCCTGAACACTCTCCACAGGTTCAGGCCCTTGATGAAATTCAACGCAGACCTCCATTTCTTCTATATCACAGCGCATGCTGATGAGCATAAACAACAGCTGCAGTTGTACTACAAGTTGACGAAGGATGACTTGGAAGAGATTACCAAGGAATGGTCGATGGACCTCCTTGTTCCAACAAACCTTGTGGAGATGTCCGATGTAGACAGTCTAGAAACTGCGATGGATATACCTAGACCTAGCAAGACAAAGAAGACCAAAGAGGTCTATGATTTAGACAATGCATCTGTGAAGATCGCTTCCATCTCAGCAGAGCAAGGAGGAGATGGCGCAGAAGTTGAACCAAAGAAAGGTGAAGTTACACCGCCTAGAGATGAGGAGGAACCCTCAAAGAAAAGGAAGGTTTCCCCTCTGAAACCTTCTTCAAGAAAGAAATCGAAGGCAACCAGGACCAAATTTGAGACCACCCTCACCTTAGACAACTTCGACTTCATTCTCGTAGCACTGAATGATTCTTCACTGGAGATAGAAGAGAATAAGGAAGCTAAGTAGGAGGAGGTTCAGTCGGATTAAGGATGATATCCAAGGGGTGCAACAGGAAATACAGTCTAGCTGCGCAGTTTCCACTACGCCTCTATCAGTAGGAACATCAAAACTAGGTGATGAGCCAACATAACTACACTACATTGCTGATACAGTCGAAGCTCACCTTTGATGAGCTCAGGAAGAGACAACACAAGCCACCCAGGCTTTAGCACAAGTACAGAAAGACCAAGAGGAGCAACGCAGTGCTGCAGAACGGGAAAAGCTAGCTCTATAAGTGAAGTGGGATGAAGAAAAAGTACAGTTTCAACAAAGCAAGGGATAGTTGCTCGCCGAGAAATTCGAAGTTAAGGAAATGGTTCACAGATCACTTTGCTCTGTGACAGTCATCGAAGTAAAGGTGAAGAGAGAGTCCCACAGTAGGTGGCGCAACTCAAAGAAGTAATCCAACAACTCCATGCATAGCAGACTTGGAGCTCTGTACTGTGCCCGAGACTCCTCAAGATGTAAGAGACCTAAGGGAAGTAACTGCCCGCAGCATAGTTGACAGATTAAAATATCTTGCCTTGGAGTCCAAGCATTTGAGTAACCGAAGCACCCAGACATATGAGAACCTCATTGAAAACCCAGAGTTATAGACACTGGAGTTGCAGCTCCAAGAAACGAAGCAACATGCAAATACACTACAGGCACAGCTAAAGGCCTTGTCAGCTATAGAATGAATGAAGAGTTCTCAAGAGAAACACACAACTCAACAATAGATCCATATGCTTCAAAGAAAAGTGATGGAAGTCACTCAATTACTTCAACCTGTGCAAGATAAGGCATGCCAACTGTTTACAGAGGTGGAAAACCAAGGGGCAGAATTAGAACAGGTTGTCACCACAACATAACAACGTTTAGAAGGCCCAGTGAACGACACAGTAATACAAGAGTTCACTGCATAAGAGGCCACAACAAAGCAGCAAGTTGAAGTAGCTCGGGCCAAGCTCAAGGCATTCGAAGTCAAATTGATCAGACCATAGTGACTCGGGATGAGTCACAAGTGAGTGTTGGGGGCCTGTTGGCCCTTGACCAAGTTTTGGGAGTTTCTTCGTCATGTTGACCTATTTTGGGACTTTGACAGCCTATAGAAAGAGAAACACAATATGAAGAGGAGATCATGGGATCTAGGCCCCCTTTTAGGGTTTTTGGGAATATGTAACAGGAATGGGATGTCGGCCCATGGGTTTACCCATGTTTAGGCCTATTTTGTATGTATAAATAGAAGGATAGGCAATGCAAGAAAGGAGAGAATAATACATCTATGTGATGTGAATGTATGCTAAGTGTGAGTAGAGTCTGTAAGTGCTTTGTGCATGACTGTAAGAGACTTGCAGAGCTAAGTGCAGATCCTTGTAGCGGATTATGGAGAGCTTAGTGCTGTAGTGCAAGGAAGAAGGATCTAGCAAGCTGCATAGATCTTCTTGCCTGTGTGGAGTAAGGGTTTTGATGGATTTGTGCTTCTAACCGATTGACCGAAGAAAATAAAGAATAAGAGTTGGTAGACGTAGCCCCAGGGTGGGGGTGAACCACGTAAACATTGTGTTATGTGCTTTGTGCTTTGTCTTTATGTGTTCACATGTTATATGCTAAGTGCTCTGATATGTTTAGATAGATCTATTTATGCTTTGTGCTTATTATATGTGAGAATTTTAGATATGATATCGATAGTCATGCTTAGTGCTTGATATGCTCATTCTGATCCATTTGTATATGCTAAGTGCTTGAATACTGTAGATTAGTGTGAATACTATGAAGCTCTATTGTATCAGCGAAGTGACTAGTGATTACATATTAAGGAACTGACGGTGCTAAGAGATGTATTAAGTATTATAATCACAGATCTGTGTCCCAACTAAGGTTGTAGACACCTGAGTCTTGCAACCACCCTTGCCTCTACCTCAGGTGAGGCTTCATCTGCTTCACAGGTCTTGCCGAAAGGGTTGGTATTTAGGGATTTGTTGGTGTGCTTTTGTAGCGTTGAACCCTGGGTCTTCCCCTGTGCCAACAATACCTGATGTGGATGTTTATGTCTCTTCAACGTTCTTGGTTAGTTTGACCATTTTACTTCTCAATGTGACAAATTCTTCTTCAAGCTTCTCAACCTCTGCTTCTTTCTTCATTATCTGAGACTTCATGACTTCTTATGTTCTTTTTGCTTCTTCAAAATGAATTTTTAATGTGATTATTTATTCTTTAAGTCCTTTCTCTTCTTGACCAAAATATGCCTCAAGCTGGTTTATATCGTTAGTTCTTTCCTTAAGATGATCTGTCAATATCTTCTCTCTAATGTTTGATTCTTCCTTCTGTGCTTCTATGTTGGCTTCCAAATACTGCTTTTTATATTCAAGATTTTTTTTGATCTTTCTGGCTTCTTCTAGCTGATTTCTTATGTTCTAGATGACCTGTTGGGCTTCTTAAAAAATGTGAACACTTTCCTTTTGTTTCATCAATTCTTTCTTGAGTGACTTGTTTTCTTCTCTTAGTTCATCTAAAGCACTAATCAATTTTGCTTCATAATTGTCTTCCCTTTCAATTAGTTTTTCTGTCTCATTTCCTTCATGGCATTCTATTTCAAGATGTCCATGTTTTTCACAATTAAAACAAAACAACATACCTCTGGTGATTATGTACTCTTCATATTCTGAATCTGTTTGACATGGTGAACATAATTCTTCTTGATCTATATCTGCATCTTCTTTGGCATTTTCTGAATCTGTGATGGGTGAAGAATATATGTCATGTAACTTATCCCAAAGTTCTTTGGCCAATGAACATTTACCAACCTTTTCTCTTACCAGATTAGGTAATCTTTCCCAAATGAAATCCATTGCTATTTTTTTATTCTTCTTCAATTCTTTCTTGTTTGCAGTCTTTGCCCTTTTTGAACTATCAAATCCTGTAACAATTGATAGCCAAATATAATGTCCCTATGCTTGTAAAAATACTTTCATCCTTCTGCTCCACATCTCATACTTAAAATCATTATGGCCATTAAACCTTAGTACTCCATTATTAGAATAATCCATGATCTCCTTCGAGTGGTTAAACTGTTTCCCGAAGGAACCGGATCTGATACCAATTGTTGGATTACTGAGAGCGGGGGTGAATCAGTAATAGATCAATTTAATCCTTTTTCATCATAAAATGAAAGTGTTATATCAATGTACCATTATCATCCAATAATTGCAGAGCAAATAAACAATGAACAAATGAACAATCACACACATACACAGTACACCAATGTTTTACGTGGAAACCCAAAACGAGAGAAAACCACATAATGCTTTTTCTTATATGTCTTTAAGAATTACATTCATTGGAAGCAACAACTTCCTTTATTTTCCAGCTGCAACTGGAAGGAGGCTCCAACCCCCTAGTTTCTCAGGCTACAACCTGAGGGAAGCTCCAACTCCCCAATTCTATGGATACAACTAGAAGGATGATACAACCCTCTATGTTCTCCAACTACGACTAAAAGGTGGCTACAACCACCTGTCCTTGCCCCGTCCAACCACCCTGACGTATAAGTAGAATGATGGAACCATTTTCACACTATCACTGTGAGATATATTGCTGTAAACTTGTACCAATCATTCTGTACCAAACAACCTATACCAATAACCTGAACCATGCATCAACCATGAATCAACATGTACCTCAACCTGTAATCAAGCTCTACCATAAACAAGTGCATCAACCATCCACCAACATGTACCAAACAACCTGCAATCAACCTGTACCATAAACAAGTGCATCAACCATGCACCAGCCTGTACCTCAACCTATACCATCAATTAGTGCATCAACCATGCACCAAATATGTACCAATAACCTGTCACAATAACCTGTCCAAACAACCTGTAATCAACCTATCTGATCTGATCACATATACCTCAAACGTAGAAACTCAATATGTCACTAAGAAAGCTGTCATTGTATACTCATCAACCAATTTGATCTGATCACATATACCTCAAACACTATACCACAAGTTTGTACCTCAAACCATGTGCTAGAACCTCACTTTTATACAACCTCTATCTGTATCAATAAATTCAACAACATACCTCAACCAAAAGCCCTCAAACATGAACCAATACTAAAATTCAATAGATCTGCCTCAGATAAACTCTAGAACAAACCATAAACTCCCAAGAGGGCATCCAACATATTTACAAGGCAAATCCTGAACTTGATTAATAAATTCAACACTACACATATGAGAACCATATCTTTTTTTTTTTTCTTGTAGCATTCTGTTGCCACAGATTCATTGCTGCGATTTTTCTGCCGCACTTTTCCTGCTTCGATTTTTCTATGCACTTTTCCTGCTGCACTTTTTCTTACGCAGTTTTCCTGCCGCACTTTTCTTGCCACACTTTTTCTACCACACTTTTTTTGCTGCAATTTTTTTCCACAGTTTTCCTGCCACACTTTTTTTGCTAGAAATGTTTTGCCGCAGTTTTCCTACCGCACTTTTTTCTACCGCACTTTTTTTGCTGCAATTTTTCTCTATCAATAATACATGCCCAAATAACCTTTCACAAAAATAGATATTCAATGATATTCAAGTGTGTTTTTAATGAGAGACTCTTGCCTCTTATTGAGTAATCGAAGCACCAAGACATACAAGAACCTCACTGAAAACCTAGAGTTACAAACACTGGAGTCACAGCTCCAGGAAGCGAAGCAACACACAGATACACTACAGGCACAACTGAAGGCCCTTTCGGCTATAGAACGAATGAAGAGGTTTCAAGAGCAACGTACAGCTTAGCAGTAGATCCATATGCTTCAAAGCAAAGTGATGGAAGTCACTCAACAACTTCAACCTGTGGAAGATAAGGCATGCTAGTTGTTTATAGAGGTGGAAAGCCAAGGAGCAAAATTAGAACAGGTTGTCACCGGAGCAGAACAATGCCTAGAAGGGCCAGTGAACGATGCAGTAATACAGGAGTTCACTGAACAAGAGGCCACAACAAAGTAGCAAGTCAAAGTAGCTCAGGCCAAGCTCGAGGCATTCGAAGCTGAACTGATCAGACCAGAGTGACTCGGGACGAGTCACAGGTGAGTGTTGGGGGCCTGTTGGTCCTTGACCAAGTTTTGGGAGTTTCTTAGTCATGTTGACCTATTTTGGGACTTCAAAAACCTATCAAAGGAGGAGCGCAATATGAATTAGAGATCATGGGATCTCAGCCCCCTTTTGGGCCCCTTTTAGGGTTTTTGGGAATATGTAACTACAATGGGATGTCGGCCCATGGGTTTTCCCATGTTTAGGCCTATTTTCTATGGATAAATAGAAGGCTAGGCAATGTAATAAAGGAGAGAATAGTACATCTATGTGATGTGAATGTATGCTAAGTGCGAGTAGAGTCTGTAAGTGCTTTGTGCATGACTGTAAGAGACTTGCAGAGCTAAGTGCAGATCCTTGTAGCGGATTGTGGAGAGCTTAGTGCTGTAGCACAAGGAAGAAGGATCTAGTGAGCTGCGTAGATATTATGTCCTGTGTGGAGTAAGGGTTTTGATGGCTTTGTGCTTTTAACCAATTGACCGAAGACAATAAATAAGAAGAGTTGGTGGACGTAGCCCCAGGGTGGGGGTGAACCACGTAAACACTGTGTTATGTGCTTTGTCTTGATGTGTTCATATGTTACATGTTAAGTGCTCTGATATGTTTAGATAGATCTATTTATTCTTTGGGCTTATTTTATGTGAGAATTTTAGATTTGATCTAGATAGTCATG
>JASDQU011249101.1:2466-15489 GCA_032191745.1 Picea mariana
TTAGAAGCTTTTGAAAACTTCAAGATCTACAAGGAAATGGTTGAAAATGAGATGGATTCAAGAATCAAATGCTTGAGATCTGATAATGGGGGAGAATTCACCTCAAAGGAATTTATGGACTACTGCAGCAATCATGGAATAAAAAGGCAATTCTCTGTCGCTAGGACACCTTAACAGAATGGAGTTTTTGAAAGAAAGAATAAGACATTACAAGAAATGGCTCGAACAATGCTAATGAATTTAAAATTGAGAGATATTTTTTGGACACAGGCAATGCATATAGCATTTCACATTCAAAATAGAGTAATGCTCAGAAACAACACCAACAAAACTCTTTACGAGCTATGAAAAGGAAGACCAGCAAATGTGAAGCACTTCAGAGTTTTTGGAAGCAAATGCTATATCAAAAGAGAAGATGGCAGAATGGGAAATTTGACTCTCGTGTTGACAAAGGAGTACTTGTTGGTTACTCAATTACAAGGAAAGCATACAAGTGTTATAATCTAAGATTGAACAAAGTTGTGGAAAAAATCAACGTAACAATTGATGAAACAGGCAGACCAAAATCAAAGGAAGAAAATGAATCAATGAAACAACCATTAGAAGAAGAAGCAGAAGATGAAAAAGAAGTAGAAGAGGAAGATGAAGAGAATCTGACAGAAGCAGAAGAGCAAGTTCAACAAGTGTCTCCAAAGACACCCAGTAAACAAGTACAGAAGAAACATCCTTCAGATCAGATTATCGGAAACAAAGATGCAGGAGTTGAGACTAGAAGAAGAATCTGTTCACCAGAACAAACACACCTAACACTCTTATCTATAATTGAACCAAACTGTTTTGAAGAAGCCAACAAAGATGAATTTTGGAATAAGGCCGTGGATGAAGAACTGGATCAAATAGAGAAAAATGACACTTGGGAATTGGTTACAAGACCAAAGAATAAGAATGTGATCGACACAAAATGGGTTTTCAAAAATAAATTGAATGAAGATGGACAAGTTACAAGGAACAAAGCTAGACTGGTATGTAAATGATATGCTCAGATTGAAGGAATCGACTTTGAAGAGAAATTTGCCCCAGTTGCCAGAATGGAAGAAATATGTTTGCTTTTACCTTATGCATGCTCCAAAAATTTCAAAGTATATCAGATGGACGTAAAATCAACTTTTCTGAATGGGGAACTTGAAGAAGAATTCTACATTGAACAACGAGAAGGATTTTAGTTGTCAGCGAACACAGATTATGTGTGTAAATTAAAGAAGGCCTTGTATAGTCTAAAATAGGCTCCTAGAGAATGGTACTCCAGACTGGATAAGTATCTACAGGGTTCAGAAAAGGAAGTGCAGACAACAATCTCTACATCAAGGTAAGAAAAGGTAATATTTTATTAATTGAAGTTTATGTTCATGATATTATTTTTGGTAGTGATGATGACAGGTTAAGCCAAAAATTTGCAAAAGATATGAAGAATGAATTTGAAATGTGATTACTTGGAGAACTATATTTCTTTCTAGGACTTCAGATACATCAAAGAAACCAAGGAATTTGTATTTCTCAAACCAGATATATCAGAGAAATTCTAAAGAGGTTCAGAATGGAAGATTTCAAACCAGTTATTATTCCCATGCAAACCAGTTGCAAGTTGAGCAAAGATGATGATTCAAAGTCTACAAATCAGAGGAAATACAGGTCAATGATTGGAATCCTACTATATATGAAAGAATCCAGACCAGATGTAATGCAAGAAGTTGGATAGGTGGAACAATTTCAAGCAACATCAAAGGATTCACATGTATTAGCAGTGAAGAGGATTTTCAAATATCTCAAAGGAACATAAGAGTTTTTATTATGGTATCCAAAAGGAAAGGATCTATCACTTATTTCCTACACAGATGCAGATTGGGTAGGTTGTATTGATGACTGACGAAGCACCAGTGGAGCAGCGTTCTACTTGGGTGAGTGTTTAGTATCATGGCTAAGCAAGAAACAATTATCAATATCTTTATCTACAGCCGAGGCAGAGTATATTGCAACAACATCATGTTGTACACAGGTTATTTGGATGAAACAAACTTTGACAGATATACAGGTTGAGTATGATGAGCCCATTCCAATCTATTGTGATAATACAAGCACCATCAGTAACTCGAAGAACCGGGTGATGCACTACAATATGAAGCACATTCCAATCAAGTATCATTTTTTACAGGAGAAAGTTGCAGAAAAGAACATCAGAGTTGAGTATGTGGGCACAAAAGAACAAGTGGAAAACATCTTTACAAAACCACTTCCATGGGAAGCCTTTGAATATCTTTGTCAAAGACTTGGAGTTATTTATACTCCAAAATGAATGTTTTTTGAATGCTTTTTGAATGCTTATATTATATGTCTTAGATTTACACGAGTAAGCACCATAAGAGGACAATTCAGTTAGGGGGAGTAGCCCCGGATGGAAATATACCTTTGTCATTGATGATAAAGGGGAAGAGTTTTATTAGATGCAGAGAACAGAGGCATGATTCCAGGGGGAGTAGATTTATCAGATACACAAAGGCATGGTTTTAGGGGGAGCATGAGTGATATGATCTCATTATTGCATCAGAGTGTTGCCATCAATGCCAAAGGGGGAGATTGTTGATTAAGGTTGGTTGTCATTGATGTCGACCTTTGAAGAAATCCCTATAGCACAAAGGTTTGGGTAATTGAACCAATTTTGTTTGATGTAAATATGACTTATTATTGTCTTGTCATGGTTGATAAGAAGTAAATATGGATGAAATCCAAAGTGGTCCCCTTATGGTGAAAGCCCTCACGGGAAGACCCTTTGCGGAGTGAGAGAAACCATGCTTAATTATGGAATAATGAGATGACGGATAGTGAATTTGTTAGTGAAACTATCCTAGATGGATAGTGCTTGTCATGTTGTTTATGGTGGTATGTGGAACCTCACATAACTCCTCACGGTTAGAGATTTATGACCATATGAAGTTGGAGAACCATCATGAGTCTTATAGAAGCCTCCAAGAGTCAAAGTGCTTTGCAAAAATAAATTATTTTAAAAGAAGAAGCCCTAAAATAAGGAAAGTGTAAGGCTACATGAAAATATAAATAAGAGACAAAGCTCACTCATAAAAGACACACTTGTACATATTTTATATCTATTTTCTTGTGTAAAGATTCTTGTAAATACTTGTGGATACATCTGAAGTGGTGAATGTCTGAGGTAGCATGAAGGATTGATGGTGAAATTCTCAGATTTATAGAAAACCCTATTTTCTGATGCATATGTGGGTTGTCTCTGTATAGGGTGCGTACAGTACATGGGTTTTCTATGTATAGAGAGCGTACGTACGTGGGCTGGTTGTGTACAGGGTGAGTACATGTTGGTAAAGCCATGGAAACTTGAGAAGATGAAGATGTAGAGGTTCTAGAATCCTAGATCAAGCTCCTAGGAAGGTCTAAAGTGCTCAAATACATCAGATCCATCCTTTGGTTCAAAAGGTATGTCTTATTTCTATGAATAGTTGGATTTTGATGTATGCATGAGGGATGGCAATGGAGATTTGAGGATTCTCCCTAGAAACACTAGTAGCTACATGGGAACTTCTACATAACTCAGATCTACTGAAATACAATGCTGGTACATTCATCATTGATACTTCTTGTTGAGGCATATATTGTATTTCTTGGCATATGGCTAAGGGTTTTTATAGTACATGGTTGAGATCTTGTATTTTTTGATGTATTGAGAGGCTGAATATCATAAAGGGTTTGATGACTAAGATCATGTGAGGGAAAGTATACGTGTTCATGATTTCATACACCTATATGACACATGAATAGAGAAGAAACATACTTTTCTTGAGTGAATGAGAGCATAGGGGGTTGTATCCTCCTTCTAGTTGTAGCCAGAGAATTGGGGAGTTGGAGATTCCCTCAGGTTGTATCCTGAGGAACTAGGAGGTTGGAGCCTCCTTCCAGTTGTAGCTGGAAAACAAAGGAAGTTGGTGCATCCAATGAATGTAATTCTTCAAGACATATAAGAAAAAGAATTATGTGGTTTTCTCCCGATTTGGGTTTACACGTAAAACATTGGTGCACTGTGTATGTGTGTGATTGTTCATTTCTTACTGCTCATTATTGGATAATAATTCTACACTGATATAACACTTGGAAAAAAAGGATTATAATTACGCTATTACTGATTCACCCCCCTCTCAGTAATCCAACACTTTTATACTATGTTGTCTGGTTTTAATTTTCCTATGGTGAGGGAATAAGCATATACAAAACATTCACGTATTAAGAGATATTTCCCAAAAGTTAGAGTACCAAAAGATCTCATATCAAGAGCTTCACATAGCGACTAATGGATTATCCGCAACCAACTTACTGGGAACATGTAGCTTTGGGTTAGTATATAAGGGAATTTTGAATGATGGCACACTTGTTGCTGTGAAGGTTCTCTAGTTGCAAAATGACCAGGGAGAGAAGAGTTTTAAAGCAGAATCCAGTGTCTTGCAAAAGGTTCCACATCGAAATCTGGTGAAATTCATAACCTCATGTTCCAACCTCCATTTCAAAGGTTTAGTGTTCGAGTTTATGTCTAATGGAAGCTTAGAGAAGCATCTCTATCCTAATAGAGATAGAAAAAATAGTGAGGATGTGTGTGAATTGGGGTTGAAAACACGATTAGACAATACCATCGATGTGGCTCGTGCCATGGAATATCTTCATCATGATTCTTTTGTGCAAGTAGTGCATTGTGATATAAAACCTAGCAATATACTTTTGGATGAAAATATGTTAGGCCATGTAACATATTTTGGTATTGCAAGATTAATTGGTAAAATCCCTACCAATTCACATGCTTTATCACTTGCTTTAAGGGGATCCATCGACTACATTGCCCCAGGTATGTCGTTTTTAAACATCATTTTCAGTTTTCTTCTCATTAACAACATTTGTATAGATTGATTGAGTAAATTTTAATGAAGGTTGTCTTTACTGTAGAGTATGGATTGAGTGGAACAGTTTCCACCCAGGGAGATGTTTATAGCTGCGGAATTTTTTTATTGGAAATGCTCACCAGAAAACAACCAACTAGTCACATGTTTGTTGATCTGCAGGACATTGAGCTCAAGCTAGAGCTCTACTCAAAGACTGAGAAAGAAAATGTATGGGAATTGGAAGGTAAGGTAGTGACCTGAATTAAAAGATTAATATTGATCTGTGAAATAACTGTGACCAACTCTGGTAACTTCTCATTGATATTGTCATTGACCATTCTGACGAAAAAATTGTTTGTTGTCTGAAGATGGCAGAGATGTGCCTAGGACTACATGATCTAGATTTTATGAGCAGAACAAAATGAGTACATTTTATTAACAGGTTCTTAACACAAAATAACAAAGATATAGTAAAACTAGTTTTCTATTCAATAACGAAATAAGCTGAAACTATAAAATGTAGTGGAAACAAGCTTGTTGGAATGGTGGCGGCTTATCTCTGAGAAGAGATGTGACGGCTGCGCTCATTCACAAGAAGATGATTATAATGAGGCTCTGAAGGCCTTTTTACAATATGAAGGAATGCCAAAAAACCTAAACATCCAAAAACCTAACCCTAGGAGATGAAGCGCCAAAAGTCATGTGGGCCTTGTTTGGGTAAGTTAGTACATCAACTTCCCGGGGTCGCAAATTTTGCATACGATCTCCATTTTAGGCGTATGATAGCTTGTTGGAAAGGTATCATCAAGGAGACTCATTTTAGGTGCAATATTCAAGGAACTTCCAAATTGAAAACCTATTTTCCCAAAAAACAATCGTTTAGGGCCTCAAAATGGCTCCAGAAGTGAAAACTGCTAAAAATAGTAAATTACCAAAATTGCCAGAAAACTGTTTTGAGCCAATTGGAAAAGGTGGGTGGCCACCGATATCCACGTGGATAATTCCTCCCTCCTTAGTGTTAGAACTCTGTAATTTTCCCAAGGCTGTGAGGCAGTCACAGAGGCAACATCAAAACCACTTCGAGTCTTGGATCTAGCCCTCCAAGATTCAGAGAGGGATCTCTCTGTCTGCTATAGCTTTGTTTGAAGAGGTATTAGGCTAGTTATGAAGAACATGGGTTGGGGGTTTTTGAAAATATTTAGATGAGTATGTGGTTGACGAGTTTCTCAGATCACCATTGGGCTATGGGGTCTGTTTATAAGACAATTATCAAATCAAATATAGAGGTAAATGTCTCAAGGAGATCCTCAAGGTTTTGAATATGCCTTTTAGCATTGATGTTCTCATTTTCTCCATCAAACCTAGGAATATTATTAATGTAATTGACAGGGAGGTCATGGAGAATAGGAGGCAAATCTAGAGGCTTGTATCGGTCTGGGACTTTTGCAAGCACAGGAGATGAAGCAAGGGGCTTACAAACATCCAGAGGTTTAGCAGGAGTAGGAGACAAAGCATGAGGCTTATGTCTCACTGGGGTTTCTACAGGTGCATCTGGGGTGTGCACAGGTGTAGGAGCATGTACATAATCCACAACTTGGGGTTTAGTCTCCTGACGCTCATCAATTGACTGATGGTCAAAATACTCTTCAACAATATACTTTTGATCAGGCTTGGAAAAAGACAAGACATGATTGAAAATAAAACCAAATATGTCTTGAATGCAATTCGAGCTTGAGTACCTGGTATTTCTAGGCTGCTTGGCCATGCTTTAGGTTCTTCCTCCAGTGGAGTATTCAAGTTGGCACTGTCTGGAGTTGATTGGAGTCACCAGGTGAATGATGTCAGCCTTCTTGGTGTCTGGTCACTGTTCACCATCAGTGATCAGATCTGGAGCTTTGAAGTGTACTACTGAGGAAATTTCCCCAGTGGAGTCGCCATTCTGTTAGCACTCTATAATTTGCCCAAGGCTGTGAGGCAGTCACAGAGGCAACATCAAAACCACTTCGAGTCTTGGATCTAGCCCTCCAAGACTTAGAGAGGGATCTCTCTGTCTGTTATAGCTTTGTTTGAAGAGGTATTTGGCTAGTTATGAAGAACATGGGTTGGGGGTTTTTGAAAATATTTAGATGAGGATGTGGTTGACGAAGTTCTCAGATCACCATTGGGCTATGGGGTCTGTTTATAAGACAATGATCAAATCAAATCTAGAGGTAAATGTCTCCACAGGGCAAGATAGTAACAACTGTTGGATCAAATCAAGTTTAAAGGGTGTCGATTTGAGGAAGAAATGGGGATGAAAAACTGAGCAAATGAGCAGTAAAGAATTCATAGGCTGAGTTTAAAAGAAAACATAAAGATTATTGAAAAATTTGGACAAAGAGTATGCATGCATAAATTCTTCTCCATTAACTGTTTTTCAATAATAAGAAATGAAAATGTTTGAATGATAGCAGAAAGATGATTAAAAATAGACAAGGGACACACCACCAACATTGCTACACGAGAATCCTGTAATTCATTTCTCCATTAATGAGTTTTCATTCTGAAATTACAGAGAAGCCTCCTAAAGCAACAAGGCCCACAGTCCAGCCAAAAAGGGCCCAAATATTTACGTAGGTCGAACCCTTTTACATTAAAATCATCTGGATAAATAGGATAGACCATCCCAATTAGTTTCGGAAGTTGGTTTAACCACCTCGGCCAAAAATAGCCACCAATCCCACAACATTTGGAGTTTTCTGCCATGAAAAACGGAACGGTTTTCTGTGAAATAGGGGTCCGAACAGACGTGATTTTATCTTCAATGATGACACCTGGGAGAAAAATGAAAGAGATTATTGTAGATGGGCATCTTCTGGACAGAAATCTCCTTCGGTTTCGCCAAATTCATCCCCAGCGGGCCATGACAGCTCCTGCAAGATCGGGACTGAAACGGAAAATTGAAAATATGGAAAAATAGGCCTCGAAGATGACTTCGATTCTCCCTGATCGTGGCACCGTTGGAAAAACGGGGAGAGTTTTTTGTTCCTAGGCCCATGCTGAGAAAATATCTCTCTCGGATTTTTAAAATCCGTCTCCGTTTTCCCAGAATCGGCCTCGGACGAAGACATGGTAAAATAGGACAAAATGGTAAAAAATAAGGGAAAGTGGTTTTTCTCGGGAGGGCGGTATTCCGGACACCCCACCTCGTTAAATGTAGACCGGACGAGGGGGTCTAGAATTTGATATAGATCGTTGACTTTGGTGCTCATATCTGGGTCGTTCAAATTTTTACGAGGGTTAATTCAATTCCGGACCCCCCCCTCTTGTTAAAATTCGGAAGGTGAGGGGGGGTCCAGAAAGAATATAGTGCGTTGATTTATTGTTTGTAATACGATGTAGGGTACGGGGTATGGAAAATGATCGGGAGTATAAGGTGGGCGGGAGTGTGAAGGGGATAGTGGAACATGACGTAGGGAGCGGGTGTATGGGGTAGTGTGAGTGGGATAGTGGAACATGACGTAGGGAGGGGGTGTATGGGGTAGTGTGAGTGGGATATTACGTAAGGGTGACGTGAGGTGGGGGGACATGAGTGGAGTGTGAGGTGGGGGTAGGTGGGAGTGACGTGAGGGGGATGGGACTTAGGATTATTTTKTTTAGTTTTCATTTGTWTTTTTTAATATTTTTAATATGTTTTGTTTGTGTATTACGTTGGTTTTGTTTTTGTTTGATATTTTATGTTTTGGTTTTATTATGTTTTAAAAATTTTATTTGTTTTAATTAATTTTTTGGTTTTATATTTTATGTTATTTAATTTATTTAATGTTTAAATATATTATAATACTTATTATAATAATTTTTATATTTTTAACATATTTTGTTTTTTTATGTTTGATTTTAAATTGTTTTTAATATTTTTAATTGATAAACCACTAACTAAGCTACTAACTTAGGTATTAATTTAGTTAATAATTAATTAATTATTAAACTAGTTGTTTATTAACTAGTTTACCCTATACTAACCTTACTTATTTAACCTAACTAACTTTATTGTTATTTTTGTTTATCCTAAGTCAGTTTATGCATGGACAGGTGAAGATTGAGGGATAATGGAGGCTGACAAAAGACAAGGGGAGAGAGGGTGCAGTGTGTATGAAGGATGCAGCAAGGTGATGGGGGATTGAGTGACAAGAATGGAGGGAGGAAGCGGAATCACCTAATCCAGGACTTCGTCATCACGAGAGAAACGCCAAATCAACAGTCGAAGAATCGATTCGCCTATAATTATAGGACCCCAACATAGGCTCCACCTGGGGATGGAAGCTTCTTTCAGGAGGTTTCAAGAACCACAGACTTCTGAACATGCAGACCAGAGCTTTATCCATTGGGCTGATCCCCAAAATCTTATTCTGCAACCTGTACCTGTTTTGATCTTGCAACTCAAACCAAGTGAAAATAAACATTGATTAAAAAGAGATGCTCAGAATGTTGAGCTTATTCATTTTTTCCTACCTACCCTACTGCAATCATTGCTCAGCTAGGTAATGGAAAAATGGCAATGGAGCCAATCCAACAGTTGATCTAGCGGATCTGTTCTCTCACTGTCTGTGATGAAACTCAGAAATAAGTTTGTTACTCATGCTTGAGAGTAACTTCCACCCTACTTTCCCTTGCATAAGATTTGATCAACCCAAACAATAGGAAAAACACCGGCAACGAAAAAATATCCTGTATTAAAGAATTTCTCCATATAGGTAGCTACATGATCAGCATATGTTTGGCCCATATTTTGATTTTCAACCTCACCCATCTTAGCATCAAAACTCGATTTTTCGGCTATGCATTTTGTGTCTTCCAACACTTCCTCATATGACTGTGGATGCTCTTATGGCTTGTGAAATGATGCCTCTGCTGCAAAAGACAAAGAAGCTGACTGCCTGATCATGTCAATATCATAACAACATTTTATCCCATATCTGAGTGATGAAGAAAAAGTTTGACCACACAGGCCATCCAACCGATCAGCTATTGGATCCTGAAAAGACCGACAAGACTGCTGCATTGACTCAAATGAAATTTCCTGCTTGTTTCTGTATTCATCCTTCAACACTTGTCCAAGAGTCTTCTTCAAAATTCCAAATGAATTAAAGCACAATGGTACAGATACCTTTTGGATTAAATCATAATTTGTCTCAGGCTCTAAGCTTTCATCAAGAATTTGAAAATTGAAGGGGGGCAAGTGATGGGTTTCTGGGTCTAGGACAACCTCCATACCTCTGAGACTTTCTGTCTCTTCCTCATCGTTGTTATGACTGTTGTGCGAGGGCTGATTGTCACATCTGAACTGTAAATGATCTTCTCCCTGCCAATGACATGTTGTCGGTTCCTCTAAATAGTCAACCTCTATTTCAGCTTCATGATCGTCATCATACTAATCCCACTTGGGTGGACAATCCAAGTAAGGAATGTTGTCGAACATGCACATCATATCAGCCGGTTGCTCCTCTACAAGTTGAGATGGACCTTCATCTTTGACTGTGCTGTGAATTGAATACATGAACGAATCATTATTCAAACCATGGTACCAAGGGTGTGCAACAAAATGTTTGGGAACTGTGACACTTTCTTTCTCTGAAATCAAGGGATCATGATGTCTTTGGACAACAAGCTTGTCTTTTATGTTAATTTTTTTCATTAGCCTTTCCATAGTACTGGCAAAATCTCTAGTTTAGCTTCTGATGACTTTGGCTGCTCCATTTCTTTGTCCTTTAACTTTGACCTTTTGATCAGCAAGTTGGTCTCCACATCAACTGCAATGCGCTGCATTTCTTCAAGGTTTGCAGTATTCCTCTCTCTTAACTGAAATGTCATCAAAGGATCGAAGGCATCTGGGTAATGCAAGTGGGCTGATCCTAGGGGTGGCCTTATATTAGTAGGTATGGCATGATACGCCTTATTGAATCTGGCTGAAAACTGATGTATTGTCTCCCCTAGCTTTCTTTTCAAGTGGTCATACTCTTCTAGGAGGAGGAAAACATTTCCCATGACCACCCACCTATCCAGGAACACTTGCAGGAACTGATGACATTTTTTTATACTTGCACCTGGCAGATTTCTAAACCAATTTTTAACTTTACCTTGCAAAGACAGGGCAAGCATTCTGATACAGACATCATCATCTTCAACCTCATAAAGGTCAAGGAAATCCTCAAGGTTTTGAATATGCCTTTCAGCATTGATCTTCTCATTTTCTCCATCAAACCTAGGCAGATTATTAATGTAATTGACAGGGAGGTCATGGAGAATAGGAGGCAAATCTAGAGGCTTGTATCGGTCTGGGACTTTTGCAAGCACAGAAGATGAAGCAAGGGGCTTACAAACATCCAGAGGTTTAGCAGGAGTAGGAGACAAAGAAGGAGGCTTATGTCTCACTGGGGTTTCTACAGGTGCATCTAGGGTGTGCACAGGTGTAGGAGCATGTACATAATCCACAACTTGGGGTTTAGTCTCTTGAGGCTCATCAATTGACTGATGGTAAAAATACTCTTCAACAATATACTTTTGATCAGGCTTGGAAAAAGACAAGACATGATTGCAAATAAAACCAAATATGTCTTGAATGCAATTCAAACTTGAGTACCTGGTCTTTCTAGGCTGCTTGGCCATGCTTTAGGTTCTTCCTCCAGTGGAGTCTTCAAGTTGGCACTGTCTGGAGTTGATTGGAATCGCCAGGTGAATGATGTCAGCCTTCTTGGTGTCTGGTCACTGTTCACCATTAGTGATCAGATCTGGAGCTTTGAAATGTACTACTAAGGAAATCTCCCCAGTGGAGTCGCCATTCTGTTTGCACTCTATAATTTGCCCAAGGCTGTGAGGCAGTCACAGAGGCAACATCAAAACCACTTCGAGTCTTGGATCTAGCCCTCCAAGACTCAGAGAGGGATCTCTCTGTCTGCTATAGCTTTGTTTCAAGAGGTATTAGGCTAGTTATGAAGAACATGGGTTGGGGGTTTTTGAAAATATTTAGATGAGGATGTGGTTGACGAGTTTCTCAGATCACCATTGAGCTATGGGGTCTGTTTATAAGACAATTATCAAATCAAATCTAGAGGTAAATGTCTCCACAGGGCAAGATAGTAACAACTGTTGGATCAAATCAAGTTTAAAGGGTGTCGATTTGAGGAAGAAATGGGGATGAAAAACTGAGCAAATGAGTAGTTAAGAATTCATAGGCTGAGTTTAGAAGAAAACATAAAGATTATTGAATAATTTGGACAAAGAGTATGCATGCATAAATTCCTCTCCATTAACTGTTTTTCAATAATAAGAAATGAAAATGTTTGAATGATAGCAGAAAGATGATTAAAAATAGACAAGGGACACACCACCAACACTACTACACGAGAATCTTGTAAGTCATTTCTCCATTAATGATTTGTCATTCCGAAATTACAAAGAAGCCTCCTGAAGCAACAAGGTCCACAGTCCAGCCAAAAAGGGCCCAAATATTTACACAGGTCGAACCGTTTTACATTAAAATAATTTGGATAAATAGGATAGACCATCCCAATTAGTTTCGGAAGTTGGTTTAACCGTCTCGGCCAAAAATAGCCACCACTCCCACAAAATTTGGAGTTTTCTGCCATGAAAAACGAACCGGTTTTCTTTTGAAACAGGGGTCCGAACAGACGTAATTTTATATTCAATGATGACACCTGGGAGAAAACCGAAAGAGGTTATTGTAGATGGGCATGTTCTGGACAAAACGATCCTTCGGTTTCACCAAATTCCTCCCCATATGGCCATGACAGCTCCTGGAAGATCGGGACTCAAACGGAAAATTGAAAATATGGAAAAATAGGCCTTGAAGATTACTTTTATTCTCCTTTATCGTGGCACCGTTGGAAAACCTGGGAGAGGTTTTTGTTCCTAAGCCCGTGGTGAGAAAAACCCTCTCTCGGATTTTTAAAATCCATCTCCGTTTTCCCAGAACCGGCCTCGCACGAAGACATGGTAAAACAGGACAAAATGGTAAAAAATAAGGGAAAGTGGTTTTTCTCGGGAGGGCGGTATTCTGGACCCCCCCCCCCCCTCG
>JASDQU011249101.1:34676-49638 GCA_032191745.1 Picea mariana
CCATCATCCTCATGAAAGTGGTTGGAGCATTTTTCAAACCAAAGGGCATGACCAACCATTCAAAAAGGCCTTCCTTTGACTTGAAGGCAGTCTTCCATACATCTGTTTGTTCTATCGGGACCTGGTGGTAGCCAGACTTCAGATCAATATTACTGAATTATTTGGCCCCCGTGATTTGATCAAGGAGGTCGTTGATTTGGGGAATCGAGTACCAGTTTCTGACTGTGATTTTATTTAGAGCCCATTCATCAATGCAGATTCACCAGGTTCCATCTTTCTTCTGTACCAGCATGATTGGGCTCCGGCAAGGTCATGTGATGGGACGGATGTGCCCCTTGTGGAGCAGTTCTTGGATCTGTCGCTTGATCTCCTCATTCTCTAACAAAGAGCAGTAATAGACTGACCCATTGGGCAACGATGCACCGGGGGTCAGATCGATGGGATGCTTGACGTGGAAGTGCAAAGGTACCCCGATAGGTGAGGAGAAGATATCTGAGTATTCTTCTATGACCTTATCTACTTGCTTTTGCTGTGTGGAGATTTCGGCCGCAGAGACCCTGGATGTGGCTGTGATCTTTCTCTTATTCTAAGAGTGAATCATGAAGAAGACAAACTTCCCCGTCTGAGAGATGAACTTCCTGCATTGCTTAGTAGAGATCAAGAAAATAGCACTAGGTGGGACTACCTCGGGTATCCTGTACAATTTCCTGTTCAAAGTAATAATAACACTACGAGGCCTAGACTCATATACAACATGACGTTTCCATAAATAAGGTTGGCCCAAAAGAACATCAAAAAAATCAAGAGGAGAAACATCACACAATACCTCATCTTTGAAGGTCTTGATTTCATACGATAGTCGACATTGTTGGCTGACGCGAAGATCGCTTCCTTGGCAGAGCCATCCAATGGTGTAGGGTTGTGGGTGCGGCATTTTCGGTAGGGCCAACTGCTTGATGACCTCTGCTGAGATGAGGTTCTTCTAGCTACCGTATCAATGATGAAGTGCAGTGGGGTTCCTTTTACCCACATCTGTGAATGGAAGAGGCGCTCTCCTTCTTCTGGCTTGTCTGGTTCACCAGGTTGGAGCTTGGTGGTAGCAATGGTGGCACTGGGTTCTGTGTCAATGATCCATCTTCCCCTTTCTGGTTATGGCTCAGAGTCAGAATCTACATTTTATTCAGAGGCTTTCACTTTGGCCAACAGTGACTGCTTTGAGTGACAGTCAGTAGTGTTATGCCAAGGGCTCTTATGGAAGTCGCACCACTTCCCGGTATATTTCTTTGTATTTTTGGTGTCCTTCTTTGCTTGTGGCTTGGAATGGTTGTTTTGATACTATCCATATTTTCTCTGTCCTTTGTTCTATGGGTTGGGGCCTCCCTTTCCTGGCTTTTGTTGTGAGGGGTTCCTAGGCCCAAATTACCGCATCTTTTGTTTGATCTTCTGCTCGATTTTGATGGCATATTGGTAGGCCATGCCCAGGGATGAGATGTCCAAAAATTCCATTTCAGTTTGGATGTATCTATGTAGAGAATTGCGATACTTGAGCACCAAATGTCACTCTGAATATTTGATACCCATCTTGGTGGGCAAGGTATGGAAGATATTTGTTAAATCTGGCACTGCTTGGTCTCTTTCTTGCCGCAGTGTGGTCCATTTGGTATATAGGTCATCATAACTTCCAAAAAGGTAGTATTGTTCCTTAATAGCATCCCTGAAGGATTCCCTGGTGGCTGTGACTGTAAATAATGAGGGCTCCTTTGTTTCCTTTTTCTCACAGAAAGTTTCCCACCAATCTTTGACATGGGTAACGTCTTTGAGGAGCGCAAAAGTAATATTTTCTTTATTCGAAAAGTTATGGACAGAAAAATACCCTTCTAGTAGATACAACCACTTATCTACAGCATCTGCATCTATCTAACCTTCAAATATAGGAATATCGAAGTTTATTTGTACCTTGAAGGGGGTGGTGCCTCCACTCGAAGAAGATGTGTCTCTTGTTGGTAGTCACCGAAGGATTTGCGCGAAACTATACATCATCTCGTTCCTCTGTTGCACAAGGGATTTCGTAATCAACAGTTTGAAAGGATCTCATGTCCCATCATATTTATTTTCTCCTACCATGAGAGGTTTCTTGGGCGTGTGAGAGCTCTTCTCCTCAAGAGAAACAAGTTCGAGACCCAACTCTTTGTACTTTGACCTCATTGGGGACATGTATTAAGACGACAAGGAGCAGACTGCTCTGATACCACTGATACAGATTTTATGAGAAGAACGAAATGAGTACAGATTATTAATAGCTGCTTAACACAAAATAACAGAGATACAGTAAAATTGGTTTTCTATTCAATAATGAAATAAGCTGAAACTGTAAAATGCAGCGGAAACAAGTTTGCTGGAATAGTGGTGGCTTATCTCTAAGAAGAGATGTGATGACTGTGCTCATTTGCAAGAAGCCCCATGCAGAAATATCTGACACTGACACCATAGGAAGCCCCATGGTCACTAGAGTTGAGCATGTCGGACAGTCTAGTGGGACAAAGAAGAAGAAGAAGTAGGAAGAAGTCCATGATATAGAGAGTGATGAGGAGGACAATGCTTTTGAAGATAATGGGTTTGGCTCACATGGAGGAGAAGGAGAATATGAAGCAGATGGAAAAGGAGGAGGGGATGAGCAAGGAGGAGGAAAAGATACACCTCCTAAATATCCCCCTATTGGAAAAGTAACACCGTAAAAGAGGAAGGTTTCTCCAAATAAACCTTTAGCAATAAAGAAGATGCACGCTAATAAACCCCAGTTGGAGGCCACGCTCATGGAGGCTGAGATTAGTCTGGCCCACAGAGATATGGAGGATTCTTTTGAGGAAATCCTATAGAGATATGGAGAGAAGTAGGAGGAGCTATATGAGAGAATTGAGAAGGAATTGAAGGAAGTACAACAAGTCGTTCAATTGGTCAGCACAATACCCACTGTGCCTTCCACGTCGTAGACTACAGAATTGTGGGATGAACCAGCCCAATTGAGAAGAATTGCAGATGTGACATAAGCTCGACTTAAGAGATTCCAGGAAGAGAAGGAGAAGGCTATAGAAGCCTTGAAACGGGAGAAATACAAAGCCTTAGAAAAATTACAAGTAGCACAGTACAATGTAGCCGCCTACGAAAGTGAGAGAGAAGAGTTTCAGGCGATGCTCTAGGAGGAAAAAGCCCAGCTATAGAGAGAAAAGGAGAAGTTTATCGTAGATCGGGCCATGGTCAAAGAAGTAGTGGGTAAAGCATGTCACTCTGTGCCAGGATTTCCACAGGAGGAATAGGAGTCATTCAAGGCTCAAGTAGTGAAGCTCGTTGAGACCATCTAGTAGCTTCAAGCGAGGATAATAGAATTGGAGGCCCAAGCAGTACTGAGCACCCCATAGGAGGTGCATGACCAAAGGGAGGAAACCACTAAGAACATAGTAGTAAGGATAAGATCCCTCACCTCGGAGTGCAAACAATTAAGTGATAGAAGCGCACAAACATATGAACGCCTCACCGAGGATCCAGAGCTAAGAAAGTTGAAGGCGTAGCAGCAGGAATTTTCAGTGCAGGCCCAGATGAAGTTGCTCATCGTAGTTGAAAGAATGAAGAGATCCCAAGAGTAGTAGGCAGTAAAATAACAGATCATTGCCCTCCAGAATAGGGTTATGGAAGTCACGCAAAAGCTGCAACCTGTGCAGGATGAAGCCCGCAAGGTGTTCGAAGAAATTGACGGATAGGGCTTGCAATTGGACCAAGTTGTTGCATCATTAGAACAAAACCTGGAAGGGCCTGTTACAGAGAAGATGATCCAGGAACTCACTGAGCAGGAGGCTCAAGTGAAGTAGCAATTCGAGGCAGCCTGAGTTAAGCTTGAGGCCTTCGAAGTAGCATTGTCCAGACCTGAGTGACTCTGGATGAGTCACATGTGAGTGTTGGAAGCCTATTGGCCCTTGACCAAGTTTTGAGGAAACCTTGGTTAGATTTGGACCACTTTTGGACTTCGACACTTTGGTCAAGGAAGGAGTGCCTAGGCAGATCTAAGATTGTGGATCTCACTTGTTTTTTGGTCTATGTGGACCCAGTAAGGGGTTGTTTAGGGTTTTTGTAATGGGTTATGGGATGTCGACTCATGGGGTTTACCCATGATTAGGTCTTATTGTAAGGGATTGTAAAAGTATAAATAAGTAAGAATATATTTTAGAAGAGTAGTGGGAAGTGGCTAAGCGCAAGTAGTTCGATTGGCTTTGTGCAAGGGAATGTCTATGTGTAAGCCTTTGTTCTTGATAGAAAGTTGGTTTTTTGCCTTGACCTAGTTTTGGAAGGAGGATCTGGTGCTCAGTGCGCAGATCTCATGTTTGGTGCGAAGCTTGACTCTGTGGCTTATTGCACATGATTGAATGAATGTAAGATTAGAAGAATAATACATAAGGCGAAGCGGTTGGTGGACGTAGCCCCACACAGGGGTGAACCATACATCTTGTGTCTTTGGTTTTCTTTATGTTGTGTTGTTTATCTTATGAATCTGCTTAGTTCTTTGATTAGTATGTATGATATATAGATCTGTTATTGCTTAAGTGCTTACTTGTGTTAAGGGTAAATGAATGTAATATCTAACTTAGTTCTAAGTGCTCAGGATATATAATCATTTATTGTTACTGCGTCGATCTCTCTTTGGGTATATCCTGCGATGTTAATAAAGCTAATAAACTAATGAATATCACCTTCTAAGTGTTACTAGAATACTCTGGGAAGTGTTGTTATCATAGATCTGTGTCCTAGCTTGGTTATAGACACCTACGTCCTGTAACCCCCCTTTCTTCTACCTCGGGTGATACTTTGCCTGCTCCGTAGGTGTTGCCGAAAGGATCGATAGTTAGGGTTTTTTTGGTGCGATGTTGAGCGTTGAACCTTGGGTTTTCCCCTGTGCCAACAGCTGTTATTCGGGAATTGTACTTGGTGAAAAGTGCTAACGCTCTGTAAATTCCTAGAGGTTGTTAGGGTAGAGGAAATTTACAAGAGGTAACTTTATCCAACCGCTTCGAAACTGGAATCTAGCTGTACCATCTTCAGAGAGGGATCTCTCTATATGATTTAGATATGTTTTAACTTTAAGATATTAGGCTAGTTAAATAAAATAAGATTGACTGGTTTGTTGTTTCTTTTGTTAAGTTGGCTGAATGGGGTTTTACACCTCCATTGGGCTATGGGGTCTGTATTATAAAGATAGAAATCCAAACAGAAACTAAAATATTATTTTCACAGGGCAAGGTAATGCATTCGTTGGATTCTTTAGCAGTAAAGTGATGAATGGAAGAAAATATGAGAATATCAATTAAAGTAAAGAAGTATTTAAGAATTTCTTCACTATAATATCAGAAAGATAAACATTAAGATCTTTCAAAGCCGGAAACAGGGTATACAAAGATAAATCCTGCAACATGCACTACTTTAAAAGATTAGACTAGAAAACAATATAACAACTGAGCAAGAAGAACATTTAACATAGAAAAGAAAACATCACCAATGAATAACACATGAGAATCCTGTGAAACATCCCTTTGTATTACTGGAAGATCTCTTGATAAAAATTACAGTCTTTCTGGCTTACAGGGTGTAAAGATCAACCCTTGGTACTTCAAAGTTTGAACTATTTATAATAAAAAAATTACATACGATCATGTCATTAAAGATCAGGACATGGAAAATTCTAAATTTAGCTAACTAACTCAACAAGATACAAAAATTTAGGAACTGTTTCATGATGTATTGAAAATTCATGTTGATTCCTGGGGTAAACCGTTGGTGAGGACTCTGCACGACCTCATCTGACTGGATAGCTGACTAGGCTTGGACACCTCATCTCCTACACGATCACATTGCAAATCTCTTCCCATCGCAGGTGACTGGGAACGACGATTTTGAGTAGTCTTCGGTATACTTCATCCATTTCTGTATACTTGGCAAAAGTTGGCTTGATGATGAAAATGTATCGGATCTTGTGTTGTATGCTGATGTATGACTGTAAAGCATATAAGAACACCTTGCTTGTGATACTATCCTGTATTCCCAAGAATTTCGAGCTGTCCTTAGCCACAGTGGCTAGTTTCTTTTTATAATCAGAAAGTGTCATTAACTTGTCATTTATGACTCTTAAACCAGGAAGGCCTTTCTTCTACAGAGCTTCAATTTTGCTGAAAAATATTTTCACTCCTATGTCCATGGTCTAGACCTTTTCTTCCAGTTGTAACATCAGTCCTCTTTTGGTCAGGAACGTCTTGACCTCAAGGATGGTCTCCGTCCTATCTTCAATTTTCAAATCCTCTAGCTCCTCTCTAGTTTTTGAATTCAGAAATTTGATGATTTCAGTGGCTTCTGTGGGCATCTCTCCCAGTTCTCCTCTTGTCTTCTCAATAGCATGCTTACTTCTTTGCACTAGTTCATTTTCATTTTGCTCGAACATGATTTGTACCATAGGCCATATTTCATTCATGGACTTGGTGATATCCATCCAGACACTTTCCTTGACCTCAACAAGTGTTTTTCCTACCACTGTTTTCTTTTGAAGTTGTTGCAGGAAAAACTTTCCTTGGAGTAGTTGGTTTGGTAGGAAGACTTGAGTTCCTAAAGGTTCTCAATCTCATTTTTAATTCTACTAATCTTTGTCTCTTGCAAATTCATCTCTTCCATGGATTTTTCCAGTTCTATTATCTTCTCCAGAGCTGTCAGTGGAGTTGCTAAGGGAATTTCTGCTACAGATACTGTGCTTATTTCTGTGAGTGGAACCGTGCTCAATGGAATGACTTCCATGGGCTTTGATTGTTCCTTCTCTTTCACTAGCCTTTCCAATTCTTCTTCCATCTCCTTCAACTATGCATTCTGCTCCATGATCAACTTGAGCATCTCATCCTTTTCCTCTTCTATCTCAACTATCTCCTTTTCCTGTGCATATTCCGTTGGTGGAAGTTTCAACTGTTTCCTCAGAGATGATATATCAACATTTTTCTTTTTAAGCATCTCTTTGACTGCTTTCACATTCGAGGGGTCATACCCGATCTTGAGGACCAATTCTTCCAATGTCTTAATTCTGTTATCATTTGCAATGGATGATATATTTTCTAATTTTAGTTGTGTCTAGACATTGCTCAGAGATACCTGTAATTTAGTGGCCGCAGTAGAAGCATTTTCCAACGTGGAGAAAACCATTTCTCCAGTTTTCCTGTGCATATCCATTTGATCAGTAGGATGCACATCTTTAGTTTGAAACTCGAATGTTTCCCTTTTGTAATCGGTGATTACTTTCGGGTCTGGCACCTGTTCCTATAATAACGACATGTGCATTCTACCCTTTTATGTATCGAATGCAGACAACAGTCTGTGTTGTGTCGTTGATGTCTGTTTCCAAAACGGAGCATAAGTGTTGTTGGTCAGCATCTGATTTTTCTTTTTGATCAGATCATAGTTCTCAAAAACACTCAATTTTGGTCCTATTTTGCTTGGTTGGTCAACTAGTGGAGTATCAGTGGGTTCTTGGGAAAAAATGTAGACATGATCTTCTTGTTGCTTATGCTACAAAGTGACCAATCATCCTTCATAGTTTTCGTAGATTGGATTCCCTTTTCACCATCCGTGTCAGGTGTATGACTAGTTTTTGGCCTTTTGGTGTGCAATTAGAAATCTTTAACCGAGACTTCGGTGACAGAAGGTGAAGTATCCTTACTGGGTCTTTTCTCCTTGGGGACCTATGGTGTAGTATTCTGTGAGACGATGACCAAAGGGTCCTGTTGTTCAATATCAACCAGAGTGTTCGGGTTCCCTTCTGTTTGATTTGAAAACTTTTCTATCTCGGGCTTGGGTGTATGAACATATGGCACATTCTTATTTTTTAACCCTCAACTCAGAAATTATACCGCATGGATCATAGTGCCATATGAAATTGACCTGAAACTTCATTTCTTTCAACAGTCTGTCTGCTTTCTCTCTGGCGCCTCGGCTATTGCAAACGAAATACCCTATTTGCCCTTTAATTCTAAGATGTTGTTTCTTTTTCAGAGACACAAAATGTATGTCATCTGAGTTAATCATTTGCCTTATGTATTCCAGAGAAAATATTCTCATGGGTAGACACTTGGGCAATTTGTATGGAGCCAACTCGCAACCATATACTCTAATCTCGGTGTGGTTTTGGTAACGATACCAATCGCCAGTTTTAACAAGGTCTGAGAGGTGTAAGATCTTCTGAATCTCCTCGTTTATTCTTAGTTCAGGTCTGCCACTGAGCATGCTCACCACGAGATGGTAAAACTGTTCGATAAACTATTTGAAGCTGAATTCGGAAGAATTTTGTCTGAGTAGCGAAGTCCATGCCGTTACCACCTGCGGCCTTCCATCTTTATCCATCTTCTGCATTGAAAAGGAAAATTTGTTCGCTTGAAAGAACGTGAACATGTAGGCCAGTATTGAGGAATACCGGAACATGCCCTCTGTGGCGAAATTTGAGAACTGCTCATGCATACTGTTCGCCAGGAAAGTGTTGTAATCGAAATGAGTGGTGGGTCTTTCTTTTGTGGAGAAAATAGATAACAAACCCAATATGGGTTTGTCCACCCATTGGTCAAAAAAATACCCAATCAAAGCACAGAGTGATGAAATAGCTTGATTTCCCTTCTCTAAGAACAGGGAGGAAGGATACGGGGGATTTTTCTTGGGGAGCTGAGCGGCCTGTGGGAGAAACAAACTCGAAAATATGAGCTCTCTGAGGGAATGATAGTTTCTGGTATGACTCTGTGATGACTTCAAGATTGAAAGGGGAGGTGGATTCAACTCTGGGTATCTGCAACATCTGATCGATGGCTTCTAGTGTGATGAAAAATAGGGTTTCTTCTGATGAAGATACTATGGCTCTCTGGTCGGGGATGTAGTGGGCCTGGCATTTGAGGGCGAATTCGGGGAAGTGGTGAACCTGGGGGAAACGATACAGGGGAAGGTTTAATTCCTAGAGCCCAATTTCATCGCTCTGATCTAAGAAGATATCTTTGAGTCATGACTGCAAATATGCGAAGTCGAATTCGCACCTAGTGTCTACAATTAAATGATCTTTGTCGGCCATAGGGATCCTGTCAAGATCGACAGGAGGCAGGAGGAAAGGATTTTCCTTGGCTTCTACTTTCTTGGATTTTGGCGCCATCACTTTGAAAATACATGCAAGTCAAACAAACCGTTAGTGGGGATGGCTGTGTTTTTGGACAATTGACTGAAACAGAGAGAAAACTGGGAAAAATATTCTCTGGTGCGGGGACAGGGTAACTAATGGGAGATTGAAGGGTAAAGGTAGTTTTGAGCAAACGGATACCCGTTGGGCGCGGGAGACAGCTCAGCAGGCTAACGGATAAGTTAGCCTATAATAAATTGCCAACGAGTCTTTTGGAGCATGAGAGGCAGGTGACAACGAATGAAAAATATGATTGCATGATGTGGAGGATGTTGATTGGGACTTGACCACGGTGAAGGGACTTGTAACGGGTGAACAGGGGGGAATATACTGACAAAGTAATGAGATGTGGTCTTTAGGGGAAAACATGGAAAATGATGTCATGGGGTGATGGGGTATGTCAAAAAAAGGTAAGTGGTAAGTGGTGGGAGTCTAGACCAATGGATTCCTGCCACGTAGAGAAAGGGGCCCACCATAAAAACACTCCATTCCAAACCCCTCCCCCCTTTGTTAAAAACAGACTGGTTGGGGGGGTCCAAAAAACACCATCAATCATCCATCAGTGCTCCCACCCCTGGACCGTAGATCTGTGCGTGATGCTTCAACAACATTCCATACCCCCCCCCACCCACCGTTAAAAGCAGAACGGTTGGGGGGGGTCCGGAATTCAATCTGAGTCGTGGACCTAGGCATTGGCGCCTCAGTCGTTCATATGCGCGCCTTTGTTATCTCTGATTCCGGACCNTCAGGGGGGTCCGGAAAATCTTGTCAATCATAGATATGAGCGTCGGCATCTCAGTCGTTCATCTGTGTGCTATCTTTAATCTGTGGGCGCAAAATCATATGTTCTCTAAAAACTTAGGATAAGTGCATTATGTGGTTTTTCCCAAGCTTTCCCTGTTTTTATCACCAAGGGGGGTTAGACATCAAACCTTTACACATCAACGATATGGTTCAACATCAATCATCATGCTTGTTTTATTGAGATAAAGCAAACTACCCTATGTTCTAACCTAATTACCTATGACATTTAGCCCAGATTAAACTGTTGGACTAAGAAATTACTCTATCCTGGGGTTATTTGACCAATATTAGGCAGTTTGGTCAAATTTATTCACTAGCTAACCTAATTTTGCTTGGCTAAGATTAAGCAGTTTAGCCAAGCTTATTCACTACTCCTATCAACATCAATTTAAAAGGTCTTGGCCATGCTTAAACTATATGGACCAAGTCATTGTTATTGCATGGGTCTCCATTCAATTTATTTTATGCCCTCTTTTATTCCTCTCTTTTTCTTTTCTTTTTTCTTTCTTTTCTTTTTTCTCAAATTATTTACAGAATGGAAAATCATTTGTCAAACAAAACACTAAAGGGATAACATTTCAGTCACTAGTTGATCCTATAAATTATAGGGCTATAACAACGGCTCCACTTGGGGTGGTACTCTCCTTGTGAAGTGCCAAGAATCATGTTTCCTGATGTTCTGAAAAACTTTCTCCATAGTTGACTTTGTTGTTTGATATGTTTTATTTTTATAAATTTGATGATAGTGTTCAGTGGCTTAGGGCCTTCTCTGCGGGCTTCAACCATCTGATCAACTTATTCACTCAGAAACTTGTAAGAAAAATGAAATGATTTGTACAATGGAAAGGTGTGAATGAAAAGTCCCTACTGAGGAGGTGAATAGTGCTTCAATATTCTGCCATTCACAGGTCCTCCTGGAAGATTGGACCCATCGTTGTTGTTGATAAGGAAGGCATTATTTCCTCTGAATGCGTGAATTATGTAAGGTCACTTCCATAGACTATCGAATTTTCCATGCTTGCCCTTACCTTCTTTTCGGGCATCCCATCTCAGAACTAGGTCACCTAGCTCAAAGTCATCTTGCTTGGTTTTTTTATCAAAGATATTTTTGATGTTCTCCTAGACTACATGAGTTTTGTTGTATACTTCTTCTCTGGACTACTGCAAGTGGATCATCTGGTTTATCCTTCTTTGGGAGTCGTTTGGCTCGGCTTGCATCTCCTGTAGTAGTTTCATGATAGGAACCCCTAGGGAGGTAGGAAAAAATACTTCAGTGCCATACACCAGCTTGTCATGCCATGATTTCTTGTTTTCTTGCAACGTCTTCTTAATAATGTTCACTAGGGTTTTATTGAATGACTCCACCAGCCCATTTCCCTGAGGGTAATACGATGTGGAATGTCCCAAACCAATATGATACTGGTTGCAAAAATTTATGATCTTATTAAACCGAAAAGTAGCTGCATTGTAAGTTATAATCTCTCTTGGACACCCAAAATGAGACAAGATATTATTTTCTAGAAATTTAATAATAACACAATCAGTGGCTTGACTGCTTGGTACAACTTTGATCCATTTTGTGAAATAATTAGTAGCAGTAAGAATCCATCTGTGCTGGCCCGAAGAGGGAGGATGTATTTCTCTGATAAATTCTAATCCCCATTGTTGGAAAGGAGCTTCAACAGAGATTGGTTTCAGGGGCAAATGAAGGAGATTCTTTTTGCCTTCGAACACCTGACATTTATGACACGAAGTCACTTTCTAATGCACATCGGCGAATAGCGTAGGCCAATAGAACCCAGCCTTGAGAATTTTATTAGTTGTTGTCTTCCAGCTCAGATGACCATCACAGTCTCCTGTATGAAAATCCTGCAATACTTTTTCAACTTGATCCTTTAACAGACAATTCAACAAAATACCTCCAGGATCCTTCCAATATAGATTGCCTTCTAGAATGAAAAATTTTAATGCTTTCAATTTCAAAAACCTAGCTTTAGTTTTGGTCTGACTAGGGGGAGCTTGTAATTTATGCAAAACGAATATCAAGTCTACGTACCATGGAGAGTTCAGAAATACCTCTTTCACGTTTGGAGTCGCCTGCTCTCCCTGCTCATCTACTACAGCTAAGAAATTAATATCAAGAGCATGGAAATTAGACTCAGCCATTAACTTTTCTATACCTTGATCTTTAATCAGTTTAGTAGGCTTAATCTCCATGTCATATTCCAGAATGATAGCAATCCATTTTCCTCTTCTGCCATCTGGATTGTCCTGAGTTAAAATGTCCTTTACTACTGTGTTCGGAACGTATGTGATGGTGTGGGAATGGAGAATATATATTCTAAAATCCTTTATGGCTTTTACCAGGGAAAAAGCTTGTTTCTCCATTATTTTATAATTCAAAGCAGCATCTCTTAAAGATTTACTAAAAAAGGATATGGGCTATTCATACTCTTCGCTATTTTTCTGTAGTAATATTGTTGCAATGGTATGTTCAGAAGCGAAAAAAAAAAGGTAAAAATATTTGGTGAAGTCAGGATTGATCAAGACTGGAGCCTGTGTGAGTGCATGTTTAACTTTCTCAAAAGACTGCTTAGATTCAGTATCCCATTTTATTTTTGTGTCCTTTTTTAACATGTTGGTGATGTTCCTGAGAAGCTCGGGCAGGTTAGGTATGAATCTTCTCGGAAAGTTCATTTCGCCAATGAAAGACTGTAACTCTTTGATATTCCTTGGGTGTTCCAATTTTTGAATGGCCTCTATTCTGCTAGGATCTATCTTATTTCCGTCCTTAGAGATTATGTGCCCCAATAGTTTACCTTTCTCTAAACCAAAAAGGCTTTTCTTAGGATTCAGAGAAATCCCAAATTTCCTGCATTTCTCAAACACTCGTCTGAGATGTCGTAAGTGCTCATCATTGGATTGGGAATAAACAGTTACGTCATCTAGATAAATGACAATAAATCTGCCAAGTTCTTCCACAAAATTGATGTCCATCACTCTTTGGAAAGTGGCCCCAACGTTCATCAACCCGAAAGGCATTTTCACGTACATGAAGGTACCCCAAGGTGTTGTGAAGGTTGTTTTCTCTTGGTCATCTGGATGAA
Organism: Picea mariana; assembly: GCA_032191745.1. Lineage (NCBI taxonomy): Eukaryota > Viridiplantae > Streptophyta > Pinopsida > Pinales > Pinaceae > Picea > Picea mariana. The sequence goes on from JASDQU011249101.1 coordinate 47,814, forward strand.
CGAGAACCTAGTTATAACCCGAGAACCCATCCAGTAAGGAGATTCAGCTATATCCAACTACCTTTTGTAATATGTGGTCCATTTTTGGCAATGGGTAGTTGTGTTTTAAAGAAACTTTGTTAAAGTTTCGAAAATTAATGCAAAGTCTAATTTTCCTAGTTTTCTTTCGAGTTGGGACCAGATTTGAAACCCATTTGGAAAATCATAAGGTAACTATGATTTTAGCATCATACATATTTTTTATTTCTTTTTCTATCAGGGGAAGTTGTTATCCACATTTTTGGTTATCGGGATGATATTATGATTATGTCATGATAATGGAAGATCACACTCTTCATTAAGATCATTTTCATGAAGAAAGTTACACTTGTCATTCTCTCAAAATCCCATTTTGAAGATAGTACGCAGGCTGCCTATGTTTCACTTGCGGAAATCCTTTGTTTCCGCATGCTGCCTTCAGCCTGACTGCAGACTTTCCGCACTGTGTCAATGTCTAGGGTGCGGACATGATTCTAAAGGGAGAAAATGAAGAATTTCTCGATCCTTCTAGAAGGAATCTTCTAGAATGATGAGTTGGAGTTCGAATGGTTGGCAAATTACTGACTTCCCAGATATCTTGGGATTACCTTCTATCCAAGTAACTAAATAATCTTTTCCTATATATTGAAGAGATTGTTCATGAGAATGGTTACAAGCAATATTGGTAGCAAATAGCTTTGGAGAATTGGTGCATTGGTGCATGGATAATTGATGCTGCAGCAGATAGAGACAGCCATAAGGTTATCACAAGTAGTGGAAGTTCTTCATGTATGATGAGCAAATGTGTGTGTGTCAAAGCTAGAAGCCATTGAAAGGGGATCTACGACATCAAGGCTCAGGTTGTATTTTGTCCTTTCCATTAATTCAATATATGAGTATGTCCTTTTCCCATAATGATGATATCATCTTATTACTTGACTCCTTGATCACAAATATAGTCTAATTGTTGAATATTTTAATATTCTTTTGCCTTGATTGGTTTGTGTTGTGATAGATTCGACGGCACAAGAGCATCAAAGCAAAGCGAGGAACAACAGAGAAAAGGAAAGCGTTCATAAGGTATGTTCTTCTTCCATTTCTCATAGTTCATTCAACACTTTAGATCTAGGGAAAGAGTATTACTCTGTCACGGTTTGTTCCAGATCCAGGTGGATCTGGGGAGATTGGTCTGTGTCCGCACTAACTAATTTATCCTTAAACTTGGGATTGATTCTCCTAAGTTTCTGAATGAAAGGTTTTTGATCTTCTTTTATCGGGATCCAATGTTGTATGATGTTTGTGTCATAAGATTTTAAATATTCGTAACCCCAATCAAACACGTCTGAATATTCCTTGAAAAGTTCAATGTATTTGAGTTTCTGCTTAGAGGGTAACAATTTGGAAAGTTTTACCATCTTGGATTCATCTTCTATCCCTATGTTACAGTCTTCAACCTCTTTACCACTAGCTTCGATTTTAGGTTTTTTAGCTACATCATTAAAATAAAATAAGTCTTCTAACGGAACCAAACCCCTAGGTAAAGCATTACTCTTTAAATGCAAAACATTAGATTCTATCTCATCTTCACCTAACTCTCCTTAATCTATTTTGTTTACACTATCATTTCCAAAATTAGATTTATTCATATTTTCATCATCATTTTCTAAGTCTATGTTTGTATATTCGAAATCATTTTTACATTGTAGAAAATCTTCAATTTGATCATCGTTCCCAAATACCTGCCAGTATATGATGTTGTCTGGGATAGTCAGTCTACACTTTAGCTTCATCGTGTATGGGCTAGTGG
>JASDQU011249102.1:10903-25597 GCA_032191745.1 Picea mariana
CCAATATGATTGTATCACCTACGAATTGATTGTGAGAGACAGGTGGTTTGATACATGAGAGATGGAGACCCTTAAGGGTGTTGTTTTCAATGTGGGCCTTGATGTAACGATTGAGGCCTTCCACCATGATAACAAAGAGGAAGGGAGAGAGGAGATCTCCTTGTCGAATGCCTCTAGAAGGGGTGAAGGTTTTGGAAGGGGTACCATTAATGAGAATGGAGAAAAAAGAGGTGGAGGTGAGATTTAAGATCCAATCAACCCAATCTTAATGTAAACTGAAAGACAAAAGGATATTTTTCAGATATTTCCAGCTAACAGTATCAAAATCTTTAGTGAAGTCGAGTTTGATAAGCATGCCCAAAGTGCAGGAATATTTGAGTGAGTGTATTGCTTCGTGAGAAAGAATCACATTATCCAGGATTTGTCTTCCCTCTACACATCCTAATTGTTCATTTGAAATAATAAAAGGGAGGAGAGGCTTGAGTTGGAGAGAAGTTACCTTAGTTATGACTTTATAGATGATGTTGCAGAGGGCTATGGGTTTGAACTACTTTGGATGTGAAACTCGTTCTTCCTTAGGAATGAGAGTGAGGAAAGTGGCGTTGAGAGTCTGAAGGATATTTTCTGAGTGACGTGAGTCTTCCACAAGTTTCCAAACCTATTTCTGAACCATCGTCCAACAGTAATGAAATAATTCTATGGTAAATTTGTCTGGTCCTGGAGCTTTACCAGTGGGCATCTATTTGATTGCTTGATCTACTTCTTGAATAAAGATCGAACGAAGTAGAGTTGTGTTTTGATCTTTATTGCTAATGGTTGGGATGTGGCTGATGAGATTACCTATGGCAGTATTAGGATCAGGGCTAGGCTCAGTGATTAAAGATCTGTAATAATTGATTATCTCATGTTCTATGCCTGCATGATCCAAAATGGAATGACCCTGCTCATTTTCCAACATAGTGATTATGTTGATATGGCACCTTTGAATCATTTATTGGTGGAAAAATTTTGTTATTTTTCCCCTTCGCGAAGCCATTGCACAAAGGATTTTTGGCACCATAATATCTCTTCCTGGGCATAACGATCATTCAGTTGTTTTTGAAGAGAAGCTTCTTGCTCTTGAAGTTGGTCAGAGTTACCATTTAGGATAATTTCTTTTTGAATTTATTACATCTTCTGTTCCAGATCCTTTTGTGCTTGGAAAATGTTTCTAAACATTGTCTGGTTCCATATTTTGAGATGTTGCTTGAAATTTTTTAATTTTTGTTGGAATCTATACATGAGATTTCCATGAGTCGCCTCTACATTCTTCCACCAGATGGGGGAAATCTCCTGAAATTCCAGGTGGGAGAGACATAATTTTTTAAAATGAAACGGATTGTGCCTAGGAGAATCGACCGTGTCCAACCAGAGTTGGATTGGCCAATGATTTGACCCCGATGCAGGAAGAATACTGGCTTCCATCATGAGTGACTCATATGTTAAAATATGTCTATTTTGCAGGAAATTTGATGAGAGCCTGAGCGACAATTAGACCAAGTGAAGATTCCTTCACGGAAGTCGAGATCAATGAGTCTAATGGTTTCAATGGAATTCTGTAAGGCTTAAGCTTCTTTGTCAACTCGTTGTATCCCTCCTCTTTTTCCTCTAGGGATTTGATTATATTAAAGTTGCCACCTAGAATCCAATTATGTGTGTCATTCAGAGTGCCTAGGTGAGTAAGGATTTTCAAGAAACTACCTTTTTCATGAGTGTCTTGCGGTCCATAGACATTAGTTATCAGCTCAATTTTATCCAATCCTATGAGTCTGTAGGTGGTTGGGAGTGTCCATTTGGTGGAATAGAAGTATTCTAAAATGATTGTTGTTGGGTTCCAGAGGATGGCCAAGCCTCCTATCGCTCCTCTGGAATCAATAAACATGAATCGAACGTTCTTCCAACTTTTGGATAGAAGGGAGTCTGATATTGGGCATGGGAATTTGGTTTCTTATAGGAGTGGTATGTCGGGATTCTCTGTCATGATGTTGCTTCGAAGGATTATTTGTTTTGTCCTTTAGTTGAGGCCCCTTATGTTCCATGAGATTATCTTTATGAGGAAACATGATTTTGGGGTAGGAAGAAGTCATATGTTAGATTCTAGATTTGAACGGAATTATCCATTTAGCTGTTAATTTCTTGTATTAGTTTTTGTGTTGATTTACGACCTCTTTTACCTGCTTCTTTAACTTGTTTGTGTGGATCTTTGTGCGGCTTGGGGTGGATGCCTAGTTCGTTGTTAGATATGGAAGTAGCTGCAAATGTGGAGTTAAGGTAAACCTTATGGACTTTTCTGAGTTGATCTGTGGGGACTGATTGAAGTTCTTTTTTTTGGTAATCTTCCTCGAGCCTTACCAGGTCAATTTCAACTAGCTCATGTTCATCCCATTCAATGTACGTTTCTCCTCATGTCTCATAGATGGAGTCATGTACTGTAGTGGTTGATGGGGGTGTGGGGAGGATTTTTTCTATGATGGGTTCAGGGGTTTGTTTGGCTTTAGCTTTTGCATTGGATTTACTGGTGGTTGGAAGAGAATTGTTGGGGGGAGAGTCATCTAAGAGGTTATTTAGAATTTCAAACGACTTACTGGTAGAGGGTGCTCTAGAGGGATTAGGTTGGGTTTTCTTAGGTATCTGGTGACGGATTCCTTGGACTTAGGTGAAGCCATCCTTCAACTTATCTTGAGGGTCCATGGTGGGAGCAAGGGTGGCATTTAGAGGGAAATCACAAAAAATATGACCATGCTCATGACATTTGCGGCAACTAAACGAAATATGTTTGTAACACCCTATTTCCCCCAATTTGTAATTAATCATAAAATTGGAATTTCCATGCTAATGCATGAGGAAAATGTAAATGTATTATTGTTTGAGTTGCCCATAACTGACTGTGGGGGTGAAGCCTTGAACTTACTGGCCGTGATATCACTAGAGGAAGAATGTGAAAACTATACAAGAGGGTTCGTATATCAAATAACCCCAAATCTCCCTTGATAAGGATGACAACTCTCCTTCGAATCCCAAGGAAAGAAAATTAGTCGATGAAGAAAGGACCGGTGGTTGAATCACCAACCACCCCCATGAATGGAAACATGGGTTGTCAATCCGAAGTACCATAGGGACCTGCAGACCTGAGCTTCCTTCTGACAGAAGGAACCAGATAGGTTGGCAAACCCTCCTAGGTAAGAGGGACACACACACGGGAGAGGGAAGACACCAGACGAGGGCGGAAGATCGCAAGGGAGAGGCGCGAAGCTCTCTAGCAAATCATGAACAGAAGGCCGCGAGCTTGATGCCGAAGAGCATCTGCGAAACCTTGTCGAGGCCACAATCGAGTGAGAAAGCTCCTAGTTGCAAAAAACAAGACCCGAACAGAAGCTAAAACAGAGAGAGAACCCTCGAGAACTGTGAAAATTCCCTAGTGATATCATGGCTTGGCACGGGGGTGGCCAGAGTGCTAAGACTGAATGCCTCTGAGCCTATGGTCAGGTGGAAGGACGAACACCCACAGTTAGTTGGTTGGCGGAAACCTGTAATAGATAAGTGATTTCTTACCCTGTGTAATTTATCTGTAACTATGTATGAGTTGGCTATACTGTGTATGTTGCAGGAATCAGGCATATTTCTTAATGGATATACTGTATCCCCCCTTATTTCTGCTTGATAGTATAATTAGGCCAGTAAGAAAGCATATGGTTAGGATAGGTTTTATACTCGTAAATACTTGTGTCCTATGGTGGCATAAGCCCGAGTCACGAACTGTGCGTTCGTCGACCATGGACATAGTTTTTTGTATGCATGTAAACCTTCCTAATCCTTTGAGTCCCCTGGAGGGCAAAGCCTGTTAAGATCGGGAGAGGTAATGCAAATGTGCACATGCTCTCTGCGAGGCAAACCAAACCCAGAATCCTTGATGAAGGAGCGCAATAGTTGTGCTGAAGACTCTTCTAAGAGTCAAGTCCAGGAGAAAGAGCGCAAAGCCCTCAAGTCCTTCATAGCTGACGAAGCTCAAGAAGGATAGTGAATTTCAATTACCGAAAGAGAGTACCCTTTCATTTGCTAGATGTATGGACGAGATCCTTTTGGAGGATGTGAGGTCTGTCATGATCGTTAGATTGGAGGAAGGAACATAGGCGTTAATGCCTCAACCCCTTTCAGTATTCGCAAGTAGCGAAGGAATCGGGACCGTAGATCCCAAGATCCATGGGAGTTACCTGGACCATCCATTTATAGAGGACACGTGGCTGTCGGTCGGCATTTCGGCACCTAGGAAACCCAAGGGCAAGACCCCTTGTCTTCGCAAGTCACAAAATCTTGGTATATGAAACCTCGAATCGGTTTAGTGTGAATAAGTATGAGAAAGCCGGGATTTGATCGAGACCGTTGATCATCCCGAAAAGATCACAACGGTTGATCGTGGCTAAAGGTCATAGCCGTCCATCGGAGGGACACGTGGTTGTCGGTCGGCATTTCGACGTTTTGGCACCCGGGAAACCAAAGGGCAATAACCCTTGTCTTCGCAAGTCGCAAAAACCCGGTATACAAAACCCCGAATCAGCTAGCGTGAATAGGTTTCAGCGTTTCGGCACCCAGGAAACCAAAGGGCAAGAACCCTTGTCTTCACAAGCCGTGAAATCCCAGTACCCGAAACCCCGACGCGTTATGTGGTAGAAAGGAGGAGTCCCGAAAGGATCTGGACCGTCCATCAGAGGAGACGTGTGGTGAGCAGTCAGAATTTTGGGAAAGCTCTGAAATCCCGTGGACCGTTGGATCCAAATCATCGAGATTTGTTGGATCTCATACAAGAACTCGAGTATCGGGTTTCGAGGTTTGAAGAGTCGAAAGGCTTGACTCTCTTGCATTTCGAACTCCCGATTATTGAAATCCCGATACGGCCAGGACCGTCAGATCAGGGGGAGACTCGCAGCCATCGATCTCCTCGAAGGTAAGATTTCGGGTTTCGGGGTTTGCAGAGTCGAAAGACTTGACTTGTATCACTGAGTCGTGAAATGCGAAAAGGCGACTAGTTTATTTGGCATGTGGCCATAACCAATGATCACATGGAGGCGGAAAAGGGTAGAGCTAGCCTGCGCTAGGCCCCCGTAAGACTTCGAGGATTCTGTCCCTCGAAGAAAAGAGGTGAAAATATTATTATGTCATAGTGGGTGTGTTACAAATTGGTATCAGAGCATGGTTACAACACTTGGCCTGCTTGGGCTCATGTTCGAGCCACGTAAGGAGATATTTTTATCTGCATTTTCTCTTTAAGAAGAAGGACTGCAGAATGAAACTGTAATTTGGGAATTTATTTAACCCCTTTGTTAAAATGGTAACTACTCTTATAGGAGTAAGGATGCACTAATCAATATTACTGATAAGACATGAGTGTGAATAACAGAGGTGGAATAAATTGTGCTATGGAGCTGCACGAGCCAGAAAAGGGACATGAATTGAGTTGTTTTGTTACAAGTGTGACGATGGCTACCAACTAAAGCAGGTAGAGTCTCTTGCAATTGAGATGGCTAGTTAGGTAAGAATTAAGATACAAATGAAGAACTCCTTTATGATTTGAGAAATCTGGTAAGGACTGGTAGGATCCTTAGAAATTTGTAATTACTGCATTATTAAAAGACTAAACCCTGAGAATATAACTCCTCACGGTTGAGAGAACTAATGAAAATATGTAGGGTTAGATTACCTGACCTATAATGGTTAGGATCGACAACAAGGATAATCTGTTTGAGCAAGATTGAGAGGAGTCCTTTGGGACTGTTGGTAATTCCCAAGAGTGACCATTGTTGGTTGATCCCATAAAGAGAGCGTAGAATATGTATGAGTTATGACTACGAGATTAGTTCTGTAAGTAACTTAAAAGCTCAAAAGAGATAGCGAGGAAATTTGGTACGCCGAACATGCATATAGAATCAATCTTGTGTTAAAGTTTGAAAACTCCGGAGGTTGAACACGAAGTATACCAGGAGGAGTAGGGGTTTTAAGTCTTGAGAGGAAACACTTAGAAAAATTTTCTAAGTTTCGAAGATTTGAAGCATTCAAAGGTGAAGCATAGAAAACTGAAGTTCAAAGAAAGAACAAGTATGGAGGATTGAGTGGGACAAATCCTTCATAAAAGAGTTTTGAATATTGGATAGGATTGAGAGTCAAGATCCATTCAGAAAGAACTGAAATGCTTCGAGTTGTTCGATCTCGAAGAAGTAGCGCACTGGTTAGTTGCAAGGAGATACCGGAATTTCGCAGAACCAAAGGGCTTGGAAGAAGCAATGAGAAATTTGTGAAGAGATCATAGTCGTTGATCAAGGAGCAATCTGGACCATTGATCGTCCGGAGAGAATTTCACAATTTCGGGGATCGGGAGAACAGAGGTGAAAGGTCTTCGACTTCAGGACACGCAAAATCACGAAATCCCGATACGCGAAACCCCAACGAGATCTGAGTTGTTAGATTGTGGAAGAATCGGGACCATCAGATTGAGAACTCCGAAATTTTGCAATTTCGGGAATCGAAGGATTTGAGGTTCTTCATAACAAAAGTCCCAAAGTTGCGAAATTTGAAATCGCGACATAATCACAACCGTTGGTTGGATACTCGTTGGTGATCGTTGATCTGATCTGAAATTTTAACATTTCAGGTATCGACAGTCTGAAAGGACGGTGGAATTCTCGGAGGGAGGAATACCAAAATTTCGTGAACCGTTATATCTAGTTGATCAACGGAGAAGATAAGGCTGATAACCTCTCATCACTCACAAGCTCAGGAGGAATAGTATCCGTTAGATTGGAATCAACGAGATCCATTGATCTAGAGCTTCGAGGTTTCTTCTATTGGGAAAATAGAAGCATAGAATTTCCAAAGCCGTTCCAGGTAAATCCTCGATTCAATCAAGGCCATTGGTTAGCGGATGACCTGAACTGTAGATCCGGCATAATCGAATCTTCAGGAGTCGGAGGTTTAGAAGTCAAAGGGCAGAGTTTTGAGGACCCACATGTCAAGAAATCCCGCCATCCAACCTGAGTCGTTGAATCAAGACAGGCGGTGGATCGTTGATATGACGCATACACATTTCAGGGATTCGAAATCGGGAGTTAAGGGGTGAAGACTCCGCCAGAATCCCGAATGGTGGAAAGCTAGGATTTGACCGGGACCGTTGATTTCCAGAGAGATCTGGACCATGGGATCCAGGTTGTCGGACCCTCGTGGATCAGAAGTTTTGGGAAACGATGGGGCGTAGTCCGCGGATTCGCCGAAACACGGGATCCCAACGCATGTTTGGGAGTTGACCCCAGGTTCCGAGCGAAGGGTCATGTGAGTAAAAGAGCTGAGAAAACCTTAGCTTCATTCTTTCAGGTTTTCGGATTTCGCGGATTGAAGAACCAGAGTTCCCTGCAACATGAATCTCAAAATTGTGAAACGCGAAGCGCCTTTTAGTTCGGATCATGGTCACTGTCGGTGGTCGCGTGAGGAGAAGGCGTGAGCTAGTATGATGAATAGGCATGAGTTGAATGCAGTGTGAATCTTCATAATAGGAAGCCTGATATTAATACCAGTAAGGTATGAATGATACTAAACGTGCAAAGTAATGCACACGTATGATGTAAGAGTATAGTTATAGGCACGATATGGTTTTTCCCGATGAGCGAAATATAAAGCAAGCACTGCTTTTGCCAAGATTGAAGGAATACTATGGAGGCATAGCTGAATACATTTTGGGGAGTCATTAAAGTTCTATTCCAAATAATAGCCTGAGGGGAATGTATTTCATTTCCTCAAGAAGTGTCAATATAATTAGATGAAAGGGTAAATGAGAAAAGATGCTCTCTTGTCATAATAAGAGACAAATTATTACACCTTTGAGCATCACATGAGAAGGATTGTGAATGAATCTGAATTGACTGATCTTAATAGTAAAGATGCATGTTTATATCCCTCAAGGGGAATATTTAGTAAAACGTCGAAACTAACTCAAGGCTCACAAATAGTGATGGATATGCAACAAGGAAGTTGCATGCCGAAGGAGTTCCCGGTGGAGGAACTGTGTAAGGACTTTGTCAGAAGAACAGAGTCACAACCCTAATAATTGTTGAAGGTTGGACAATGGGTTGCAAGGCCTGTCCATATATATAAGAATTCTGGATTACATTTTGAAAGAATCATGTAATTAATAGAAGACTAACAACTGAATATTAACCATTATGATAACCGAATGGAAGTGTGTAGGATGCACATGTTCATGATTCATTATGAGCAAAGAGTTGCTATTAAAGCATGTTGCAGTATCCCAAAAAGGGTTAGGGTGAGGCCTAACCAAGGCTACTCAGAAAAAGAGAAGTTGTGGAAACCGGTATAGTTGGTAAGAGGCAAGTAAATCCCCTGAGTATGATTAAATGAATAAACAAGTACATATAACTGATAAGGCTTGGTTGAAGCTGTGGTTAAGGAAAGGCAGTGAGACCTTAGAGATAACTCGACTGGCTGAAAATCCCCAGGCGATGTAGAAAGAATTTGAAGAAGGGGAGAGCCCTCAATTCTTTCCTTGCTATGCATTATGTTTCCTATGGGATGAGAAAGTTAGTACATTGATCAACGAAAATGTGGTGACACCATAGTAATGATGGTCGTAATACTGTGAAAATGGTTGAGAATTGTTGTGTTGCACTTATGGAAACATTTGAGGATGTTTATGAATTCGAATGTTATGATACATGCATTTGGTTTAATATTATGACTAATGTAATTGTGTCTATGATGATGCATGTTGTGTATAGAAATAAGTTGGAGCTATTGAGGAAGACAATTGCCAATGATGGGCAACCTCAAACAGAGAATGACCAGGAGAAGGCTGCGAGTGAAAGATTGTTGACAGGGTTGTAAAAGCCCCCATATAGCCCTGGTGATGAGGTAAAAATAAGAAAGAGGGTGCTAGCAGCCAAGAACCGGTCATAAAGTCTGACGAACTTGAAAAACAATGCAAGAATGCATTGGGTATGAATGTGGCCATGGATGTTGGCACAATTGTTAAAACCCATTTTAAATGTTGAATTATGTTTTGAAAAGTTTGGTATGTTGAGATGAAACTAACAATTGTTTGGTTGTGTAAAGAATGAATTGCAGGAAGCAAAGAGTCTTGGATATGGCAATGTTGTAAGTCCATAAGAAAGACTGATTGCATGTTGAGCCAAACTGCAAGGAATGGTATTCCCCTTTTGAGAAAGTAATTTAATTGTTAAGTATGCACAATTTTGAAATTGTTGTGACGATGTTGTAAAGGTGCAATAAAATGTATATGCATGGAAAAGCTAACAAGTTGTTTGGCCGATTGAAGTTGAAAGTGAAGGAAGCAAAAGGGTCTTAGATATGGCAGCATGGTAAGCCCATAAGGAAGGCCAATTGTTTGCTGAGCCAAACCGTTATGGGAAGGAAAGTCCCATAATTATGAATCTGGTTCCTGTGTGGAACAAACATGAAAACAAATCATGAGATCGAAAAATTTGTGGGTGACAGATTTGCAATAACATTCTGAGAGTTAAAATTTATAATGATGTCTCATGAATTTTATATACCTGTGATACAGGTGAGAAGAAAATACATGTCCAGAAAGGAACGGATGAAGGCTGTCAAAGCTGAAGATGATGAAAAAGGGCTACTATCGAGCCATAAGAACCCCGTGATAAGTCATGATCACCTGAAATAAATTATGTTGAGGTAACACAAGCCGGAGGGACGCCTCAATAGAGAAAATCTGAGGGACGCCTCGACTGTAAGACTCGATAGAGTCTCTAAGATTTTCTTGTGCGAGAAAACCTTGGCAGGGCAAGATGGATCGCCCGAGGGACTGTATAACAGTAAAGGGGATGCTTGAGCCTAGGCCTGGAGGATGAGTGACCAAAAGAAAGAGGAGACCTTAATAATTCTTGTAAACCATCGGGATCATTCACACAGTGGGTAGTTTCCCGTGTGGAAAAACCTTGAAAAGGAAGATGAAATCATGATAGCTCTTGTGAACTAGTGAATTAGAATCATGCACCCAATGGGTACATCAAGGAAAGCGATGAGCATGGATAACAAAACTACCATGTGGATATAGATCCACAAACTGCACAGATAAGTACTGTGCTAAGATTATTAAATTTTCCTTTGAATTTTGAACAACAGTAAGATGTTTTCGCACAAAATTGTGATTAATGTGCTTGTGTCCAAGAATTATTGAAAGCAGATGACGAAGACTAAGATCCTGAAAAAGGACCTGACCGAGGATGAAGGTCGGGACTTCTGAAGTGGATGAATGANGCATGGTAATCCCATAAGGAAGGCCAATTGTTTGCTGAGCCAAACCGTTATGGGAAGGAAAGTCCCATAATTATGAATCTGGTTCCTGTGCGGAACAAATATGAAAACAAATCATGAGATCGGAAAATCTGTGGGTGACAGATTTGCAACAACATTCTGAGAGTTAAAATTTATAATGATGTCTCATGAATTTTATATACCTGTGATACAGGTGAGAAGAAAAGACATGTCCAGAAAGGAACGGATGAAGGTTGTCAAAGCTGAAGATGATGAAAAAGGGCTACTGTCGAGCCATGAGAACCCCGTGATAAGTCATGATCGCCTGAAATAAATTATGTTGAGGTAACACAATCCGGAGGGACGCCTCGGCAGAGCAAATCTGAGGGACGCCTCGACTGTAAGACTCGATAGAGTCTCTAAGATTTTCTTGTGCGAGAAAACTTTGGCAGGGAAAGATGGATCGCCCAAGGGACTGTATAACAGTGAAGGGGATGCTTGATCTTGGGCCTGGAGGATGAGTGACCACAAGAAAGAGGAGACCTTAATAATTCTTGTAAACTATTGGGATCATGCACACAGTGGGTAGTTTTCTGTGCGGAAAAACCTTGAAAAGGAAGATGAAATCATGATAGCTCTTGTGAACTAGTGAATTGGAATCATGCACCCAATGCCTACGTCAAGGAAAGCGATGAGCATGGATAACAAAACTACCATGTGGATACAGATCCACAAACTGCACAGATAAGTATTGTGCTAAGATTATGAAATTTTCCTTTGAATTTTGAACAACAGTAAGATGTTTTCGCACAAAATTGTGATTAATGTGCTTGTGTCCAAGAATTATTGAAGGCAGATGACGAAGACTAAGATCCTGAAAAAGGACCTGACCGAGGATGAAGGTCAGGACTTCTGAAGTGGATGAATGAGAAAGGCATGACAAGTGTTTTTGAGAAAGAACACCGAGGACAGTGTTCCTTTAAGGGGGGGGGAATTGTAACACCCTGTTTCCCCCAATTTGTAATTAATCATAAAATAGGAATTTCCATGCTAATGCATGAGGAAAATGTAAATGTATTATTGTTTGAGTTGCCAATAACTGACTGTGGGGGTGAAGCCTTGAAAGTACTGGCCATGATATCACTAGAGGAAGAATGTGAAAACTATACAAGAGGGTTCTTATATCAAATAACCTCAAATCTCCCTTGATAAGGATGACAACCCTCCTTCGAATCCCAAGGAAAGAAAATTAGTCAATGAAGAAAGGACTGGTGGTTGAATCACCAACCACCCCCATGAATGGAAACATGGGCTGTCAGTCCGAAGTACCACAGGGGCCTGTAAACCTGAGCTTCCTTCTGGCAGAAGGAACCGGATAAGTCGGCAAACCCTCCTAGGTAAGAGGGACACACACACAGGAGAGGGCAGACACCAGATGAGGGTGGAAGCTCACAAGGGAGAGGCACAAAGCTCTCCAGTGAATCACAAATAGAAGGTCACGAGCTTGATGCCAAAGAGCATCTGAGAAACCTCGTTGAGGCCACAACCGAGTGAGAAAGCTCTGAGTTGCAGAAAATAGGACCCGAACAGAAGCTGAAATAGAGAGAGAACCCTCGAGAACTGTGAGAATTCTCTGGTGATATCATGGCTTGGCACGGGGGTGGCCAGAGTGCTAAGAATGAATGCCTCTGAGCCTATGGTCGGGTGGAAGGATGAACACCCACAGTCAGTTGGTTGGCAGCAACCTGTAATAGATAAGTGACTTCTTACCCTGTGTAATTTATCTTTAACTGTGTATGTTGCAGGAATCAGGCATATTTCTTAATGGATATACTGTATCCCCCCTTATTTATGCTTGATAGTATAATTAGGCTAGTAAGAAAGCATATGGTTAGGATAGGTTTTATACCCGTAAATACTTGTGTCCTATGGTGGCATAAGCATGAGTCACGAACTGTGCGTTCGTCGACCGTGGACACGGTTTCATGTACGCATGTAAACCTTCCTAATCCTTTGAGTCCCTTGGAGGGAGAAGCCTATTAAGCTCAAGAGAGGTAGTCCAGACATGCACAGGCTCTCTGCGAGGCAAACCGAACCCAAAACCCTTGATGAAGGAGCGCAATAGTTGTGCTGAAGACTCTTCTAAGAGTCAAGTCCAGGAGAAAGAGCGCAAAGCCCTCAAGTCCTTCATAGCTGACGAAGCTCAGGAAGGATAGCGATTTTCAATTACCGAAAGAGAGTACCCTTTCGTTTGCTATATGTACGGACGAGATCCTTTCAAAGGATCTGAGGTCTGTCATGACCGTTAGATTGGAGGAAGGAACGTAGGCGTTAATGCCTCGACCCCTTTCAGTCTTCGCAAGTAGCGAAGGAATCAGGACTGTAGATCCCAAGATCAATGGGAGTTACCTGGGCCGTCCATTTATAGAGGACACGTGGTTGTCGGTCGACGTTTCGGCACCTGGGAAACCCAAGGGAAAGACCCCTTGTCTTCGCAAGTCGCGAAATCCCGGTATACGAAACCTCGAATCAGTTTAGTGTGAATAAGTTCGAGAAAGCCGGGATTTGATCGCGACCGTTGATCATCCCGAAAATATCACAACGGTTGATCGTGGCTAAAGGTCACAACCGTCCATCGGAGGGATACGTGGCTTTCGGTTAGTGTTTCGGCGTTTCGGCACTCGGGAAACCAAAGGGCAATAACCCTTGTCTTCGTAAGTCGTGAAAACCCGGTATACGAAACCCCGAATCAGTTAGCGTGAATAGGTTTCGACGTTTCGGCACCCAGGAAACAAAAGGGCAAGAACCCTTGTCTTCGCAAGCCGTGAAATCCCGGTACCCAAAACCCCGACGCGCTCTATGGTAGAAAGGAGGAGTCCCGAAAGGATCTAGACCGTCCATCAGAGGAGACGTGTGGTGAGCGGTCAGAGTTCGGGGAAAGCTCCGAAATCTCATGGACCGTTGGATCCAAATCATCGAGAGTCGTTGGATCTCATACAAGAACTCGAGTATCGGGTTTCGAGGTTTGAAGAGTCGAAAGGATTGACTCTCTTGCATTTCAAACTCCCAGTTACCGAAATCCCGATACGACCAAGACCATCGAATCAGGGGGAGACTCGCAGCCGTCGATCTCTTCGAAGGTAAGATTTTGGGTTTTGGGGATTGCAGAGTCGAAAGACTTGACTTGTATCGCTAAGTCGCAAAATGTGAAAAGGCGACTAGTTTGTTTGGCCTGTGGCCATAACCAACGATCACATGGAGGTGGAAAATGGTAGAGCTAGCCTGCGCTAGGCCCCCGTAGGACTTCGGGGATTCTGTCCCTCGAAGAAAAGAGGCGAAAAACTTATTATGCCATAGTGGGTGTGTTACAATGTTCATAATTTATTGTTTTCTCCTATTCTTCATCTTGATACTCTAGTTTGATTGAATGTGGCAGAGGCTTTGAGATGTTCATGTAAACACATACTCGCACATAGGAAGTGTAGCGACTCTTCTTTATAGCTTCCACTGATTTGATGAAAATGCACAGGGTATTTCCAATTCCTTTAAGGATTTATCCCAGCCAGAATCCTTGGGGAAAAGAGTAGAGCCTAATCCATACTGGAGTGCATGTAAAATCCTCTTTTTCTAGGATAAAACGTTATGTCCATAATCAAAGGTAAAGACCTGCAGAGTTTTGAAAAATAGGGCCCATTTTCAAATATTCTATCTTTTTCTTCCAAGTTATGGAAGATGGCGGTAAAGAATCCTTTGGAACCAAGTTGAAGTTCATAATGCCCTTTAGGTTTCCACCAGGTATTGATCCATTTAACAAGATCCTTTTTAGAGGGCCATAGGCCTGGAAATTTACCAATGAGAGTGTGGTTTCTCATGTATTGAGTTTGAGCACCTACTCGAATGGAGTTGATCAAATACCTGGGGGTCGTGGAAGCTTGAGGAATGCATTTGCCTATTGACCAATTGAAATCCACTTTTGGATGAGAGGATTTGGCATCCATTTTCCATCTCCATCCCTTTGTTTCGATATAAATCTTCCTAAAGTATCTGATCTCTTAGGTGTGGCGGCGGATCAAAAGAAGGTCGTACGCTTGTGTTTCCATTCGTTTCGCATGTTGTAACTTTGCAGTGTGAGGGGGATTTTTCCCCCTCGTCGGATTCCATTAGTTGTGATTCAATGGACTGGGTAAGAGGAGGAGGCTAAAAGCATAGAGGGGCATTGAATACAAAACCTTAAAGGCGCTTATGCATCAAAAACCCTAACCAAAGCGCTTCGATGTTTGACTTCATCCTACATAAATTTCTTATGATAAAGTCAAATAAAATAATCAAAATTAAACTTATTAACATAAATTTAACATA
>JASDQU011249103.1:7371-21717 GCA_032191745.1 Picea mariana
ATGTTGGTTTAACAGATTCAGAAGAAACGTTATTGGCATGGGATCATAACACAGACAATGAGTATAGAATGTCTATGACCTTCATTCAAAGGGTGATATTTATCCATAATGAATTTTCTGAAATATGCCATGGGGAGAGATCAAATGTTGATGTTAAGTTTCATAAGCAATGTTGTATGGAAACAAGATTCCCACTTGATGAGGAAAATACAAAAGAAAAATATCGCAAAGGAAGTGATATATTTAGAGTTGTGGATAACTATTTTCAATTGGGAGTCATAACTGGACAGGTATGGGATTTGATAGATGAGATCTTCTTTTTTTTAAATAGAAACAGGGTAAAATTTATATTAAAAGAGCTGTGAGTAAACGCAGGAGGAGTACAAAATATGTGTTACAGGTGCTGCATAGATCAATATTCACTCCCCAGTATGCTCCCTGAAGGAAGTGAAGAGAAGGGGAAGTGTTTACTAAAACACTAAATCTTATTTGAACTGCTACGGTGAAAACCATGCAAAAAGATCTTAGTAAAAGCAACACTGCATACACTTAGAATTTGTTTTGGTCCGGTGCAGGGGATTCTTCCTCTATTGGAGGCCGCAGATTGAGGTCCATTTGCAATCATGGTCCTGGCGAGGAGGCTTCGTTAGAGATGACTGTAGTCAAGGAGGCTGAAGGTGACGCAGGCCCAACCACAAATTGGAGAGCCTTTATTTTCTTCCTTAATGCTTCACATTCATCCTTGTTCCTTTGTTTCTCTCCCCGATGATGAATGGTAATTTTAGTAATGGATAAAAATTGTGCTGATAGAGCTCTGAGTTGTATTTGGAGGTTTTACACCGTGGTCACCAACTCGTCATGCTCTTCCATTGAAACCGCACGCTGATTTTTCCTTCTCATTTTGTCCAATATCCTTGCTCTATCTACCTGAATTACACATGAATCAATGTCAGTTCTTAGGGGAGGAGTGAGAACCGCTCTGCTCTATGAAGAATAGAGAATACCGATGAGATGAGCCATTCCTCCTATGATATGCTCCATCACCTTTGCTTGGTTCAAAGAACATAACCGATTTCCCAATTGTAGCCACGAGCTATAGCCATACTCATTGTTGGTGTTGTTACCATTCACATTACCTGAAATTAATGCATATTACGCCCTGGGTGTCATGCTGAATAGGTTCTTCCCACTCCATACCTCGTTTCCACGCGCAGGAGCAGCCGTAGAGATGCCAAAATGACCTCCCAAGTCCGGGGAGATGATTATAAGGAGCAACATGACATGTGTTGAGGTGAGGGGGAGGGTGTCTGGGTGTCGAGAGGTGAGGTGGGCCAGCTGGTGGAAGCTACCATGTGTGACAGGTGTTGGGGGAAGAGGGGAGGTGTTATGACACGATGAATTCACGACCCAGACCAAGGTCCAATTCCACACGTCGCGCCGAGTGGGAAGTTGTGCTGGATGCCAAGAGTCTATTGATGTGGTCATGGGATGGGTTTGTAATGAGTAAGGCCGTTAACTACTAACGAGCCTTGCTCCAAGTCGATGGCCAGATTTGCTTGGGCATTGTCCATTTGGTTGTTTCTTCAAAGGACATGGAAGAGGGAGATATTGGGGAAATGATTGAGAGTTTCCGAAATTCATTGGAGAATGGCCTTTAAGTGGAAATTTGGGGGGTGGGATTATTTGCGTGCATGGCCTATGATTATCTTAGAGTCCCCAATCACCGAGAGGGAATGTTCAGGATTTTGGTGAGGAGGAGGCCTTGGTACAGGGCATAGGCTTCGGCTTGATTATTAGTTGCAATGCCCAGATTCCAATGGAAGGAGAGTGCTTGAATTCCTCATGGGAAAATGATGACCCCTCTTGCTCCTGCCACCCCGTTGATAGATGAGATGTTCACCCTATGGAAAAATATTAGTATAAAAAATCAGAGAGTTAAGAAGGATAAACCATTGATATGTGGCATAAGTAAGACAGGTCTTGACATAAGAAATCTTCCCGATGATATGAATATAACACTTTGGAGATCAATACAAGGAGTGAAGGATGATAAAATTATCATAAATATATTATCACGTGTTAGGTCGGGAGAATTTTCAATGGAAGAAATGTGTGATGAATTTAAAAAGTAAGTATGTTGAGTTATTTTTATTTATGTTAGGACAAGAAAATTAATTTTTTCATTTTAACATTATTTTTGTTTTATTTAGTCATAATGTGTATATGAAAATACAAGAGGAAATGGTCAATATGTTGAATGAATAAAGTTGGGATGATGTTCAACTCAACTATCCAAATTCAAGCTCTTCAGTAGTATTAAAACATTTTTTTGTTGCATTCAAAAAGATATGTTGATTTATTACATTCATATTATCCGTTTGTAAGTTAATTTATTTATATTATGATAGTTATAGATATATAACTATATGTTTGTTTGTTTCATTAAAGATGCCAAAGAAGAATGCAAATGGAGTACCTGGAACTTTCAAAATTTTTATTCAAAAAGTCAAGTTTGAAAGAGAAAGGAGACGTGTTCAAAATGTTCAACTTGATGACACCCTTGATCACTACATTTGGAATGGGCTCGACACTATTCAATATAAAGTGATATTAGGTGATTGTGAAAAACTTGCAAGTATTGTTCCTAAAAAGGAATACTCCCTAGTTATTGTGGATATCCCTCATGATTATAATATCCAAAACATTGGATATGATACTAAGCCTTATGCTTACCAAGATTTCAGTAAAGTGGTTATGGGATTTACAGAAGTTACAACATCACCATTTTGGAGATTTCTAGTATTTCATTCAGACACACAACAAGGATTAGTACAATCAAGCTTCAAGGGGAAAGAAAAGACAAAGATGCAGTTTATTTGGTAATATATTGAAAGTGTATGATTAGCAATTAAGATTAGACCAAAATTTTATTAATTCACAAGTTAATTGAATTTTCACTTATTTATGTTACATGCACAAGCCTAATATTCAGAGCTCCAAGAAAGAATCATTTAAATGTTATTTTGAGAGTATACATCTTGCAACCTAGACAAAAGATGATTCTTATAATTCTATTCTTCCCAATGCAAATGCTGGAGAGACTCCTAGTAGTATATTGGTATACAATGTTGTGGTTAGAAAGCTAACATATGAGGGAAAAGATTTGAAAGGAGAGATGGTTAACAATTATCAAAAACCACAAGCATTAATAAATTATCTTATAGATAAATTTTCAAATGAAGGAGATTGAGTTTTGGATTTGTTCTCGGGTTCAGGTAAGAATTGTGATATAATATTTATGAATCATACTTCAATCTTAGATTATTTTTAATTTATGTCTTTTTATAGTATTTAACTTCATTATTTATTTTCCATTTGGTGATTAGGTACAACATTAGCGTGTTTCCTACAGAAAGGAAGGAATTGCATAGCCATTGAAAGTGACCCAACGTAGTGTAGTTTTATTCAACAAAGAATTAATGCTATTCTAGATCTTCTAGATGAAATGCAAGAAGTTGGCTTGAGGAAATGAGATTTTAGTGAATCAAAGGTGGAAAAATTGTCAAAGGAAACTCAAGTACCATTAGGAGGATTGATTGGAAAGGATCACTTTGGAGAACTTGCATATATCAAAGAACCAATGGAAGAACAAAATGACACAATGGAAGTACAAAATGACGTCGAAGAAGAAGATAATGTGTCTGTTGAGAATGATGAATTTGGGATATATGATATTATTGATTAGTTTAAAGATGTCTTTGAAGATGATGCTCAATTTTGCAAATTTTTTATGAGTTATAATTGTAATGATTTGACTTTCATATTTGATGCAGGAGCATCGTATAAAGCCCAAGTGTGTGCTTAAAACCAAGGAGACAACTGGACGTGCATATGAAATTAAATATGTTTTTGTGGAAACATTGTGAATTTCAAAGTCTGAAACATTAATGTAATGGACAGGATGAAAGTGCAGTTTCATTTATATCTTGAAGATCCAAACTGATTTTGGAGTGTATGTTCCTATTCGTGGATGTAATAGGAATTTAAGTCTGTTTAATGCAAGTAGGTAGATTTAATTTAATAGATTAGACAATTTAGGAGCATAGGAGGGAAAATGTATGATAGACACCCTCAACCCTTGTATCATTGTAACATAATTCAGAATTCGCAAGCTGTAGAGCTGTAGAGGAGAACCAATAATTTTATGCATTCTAGTTGTTGTTATTTACCATGTATAGGAGCACTGTAATTAATAGAAGAAAGTTTTGATTCCAATCTATGTGTTTGTATGGTTGTTGGAACCACTTGTTAAATGGTATGTTACAAGCTTGTTTGCATTGTCTATATGCATCTTATTTCAATGAAATCTGTGTGTGTATGCTCTAGAATTCTATGTTGAAAGTTTGAATTCTGTACAAAGGGGAGAATGAGTTTTAGTTGTTTCTCTTTCTGAGAACTCCTGCAAAGAGTGCAGTGGAGGGTATGCAAGGAGTGTGTTGACCAGGCTATGAGTTTCATCTCAGAACTCTCAGAGGTGATTCAAATTGTCTTTATAGGTAGAAGTGCTAGCAAGGTATAGAGTCGTGCAAGGTGTGCACATGCTGAGTGAAGAAGGTTGAAGGACTGCTACTGCAAAGAGTGCGTAGAGTCAGAAGGTCCAAATAACCAGATGTTATTTGAAATTTTCTGCAAGGAATTCACGTAGAGACCCTTTTGGAAGCCTTGGATTCGCAAGAGAAATCTCAGAAGGGATAGAACCTTTGAAGTGCTCAAAGGGAGACAGAGGTTGAAATCATCTTGCAGGATTTAAGTTCAAAAGGGAGGATGCCACATCATTTGGCAAGAANGAAGTGTCGAAGTTCTGTGGACCATTGGATCTGATATACCAACAGAGGGATTAAGACTGAGTGTCTTTCAACACCTATAATCTCAGGAGGAGTGGTGACCGTTAGATCTAGATCAACGAAGACTGTTGCTCTCGTATGTGAATTCACGTATCGAAGTTTGGGGAATGGAGTGACCAATGGTTTGGGTTGAGTGTTGTGGATTTACAATTGGCAAAATCCTAATACAACGAGGGTTGTTGGATTGAGAGAGGCACACATCCGTCGATCTCGTCAAAGGCACAATTTCAGAGTTGGAGATTTGTAGAGGGAGAGGAATGGTTGTTCGTTGTTCTCTCAAGTTGCGAAATATGAAGACTCGTGAAAATAGGTGGCAAGGACCCACTTCATGAGCAGAGTAAACAAAGGTGACAGGTGGTGTGTGCCCATCTCTTTGGGTGGAGTCAACCTTCATTGACACATCGCATTTCAGAGATTCTCAAGGGAAGAGCATGAGAGGTTGGCGCTCCAACTCGTGAACTCGCGAGTTGCAAAAGGTGCTTGAGTTAAGGCTTGGTTGTGGTCATATTGGAAAAGGGGATGAAGAGGGGGCTTACACCTTAATCCCATTCACAATTTCACGTTTCGGCTATTGTCAAGCGTTATGGCATTGCATTCGAAGTGCCCAACTCGCGAGACCTGAAATCCTTTGCGGGCTTAAACAAGGAGTTCAGTTGACCTTTGTCATGGTTTAGAGAATATCCTGTGTGAATCTCAGCCTGAGGGAAGGAGTTCTACACCAGTTGTGGTATCAGATCCTAGAACAAATTCTTTGCTTTCTACAACAGAGAGAAAAGAGGAATTTTACATCCATGTTGTCGAGAAGAAGAGAAAGGCCCATAGTAGATCCAGCAGTGGAAAGAGAAATGCGTGAATTACATGCCAGACTTGATGCTATGGAGATAGAACAGAGGTGAACAGTTGACATTGGGGATATCAGCGAAGATGAAAGTGAAAATGAAGCTAAAAACGAAGGAGAAGAAGTTGCAGTCGAAGATGCTGCAGAAGAATGCCTATTCATGGCTGTTGCAAGGATAGGTGCTAGGGAAAAAATGGAAATTCCAATGTAAGAAGGCAACCTATATGTTGAAGAGCTTCTAGACTGGATTAGAGCTCTAGAAAAACACTTTGACTATGAGGATGTCGAGGAAGACAAGAAAGTCAAACATGTCATTACTAGACTTAAAGGGCATGCAACACTGTGGTGGGATGAACTGCAAGCTGACAAATGTTGCAAGGGCAAGTAGAAAATCAAGAGCTGGGATAGAATGGTTGTATAAATGAAAGCCAAGTTTATACCCAGGGATTATCAAATAAATCTGTTTTGGAGGATGTAGAATTTGAGACAGAAGATGATGTCAATGAAAGAATACACTGAAGAGTTCTATAGGATAAACATCAGAGCAGGGCATCAGGAAAGTGATGATGAGAAATTTTCCAGGTATATGAATGGTATACGATATGAAATTTAGGATGAAATGAGCATGATGACCATTCGAACCATAGAAGATTCTTATCAGATGGCTCTAAAAGATGAAGAGAAGCTTATCTGAAAGCATGGTCAAAGAGGCCGAGGCAGAAGTCAAAGCAGAGGCAAGAAAATTGCCCAGGATAGAACTCAGAAGCCTAAAGAAGAGGGGAAGAAACCTCAAACTCAATCTAAGAGAGGAGGAAGCTCACAGGGGAGGGAGTATGCTGATAGAAATGCTTTTCCTCGATCCAGAGGAAGAGGAAGAGGAAGAGGAGGTGAAGTGAAATGCTTTGTCTGTGGAAAAATCGGACATAAATCCTATGAGTTTCCAGATAGGAAGAAATATGGTGGTGAAACTCACTTTTCTGAAGCTCAAGGACAGAATTTTGAGGCAGAGGACGCTGAGGGTGGAGGATCTTTGATGATGTAGAAAGTTCTCTTGAAACTAGAGAAGGAGCCAGAGAACCCAGCCCAAAGAAACAGTCTGTTTTGGACTGCTTGCAAAACCAAAGACAGGGTATGCAAGGTCAAAGTGGACAGCGGTAACACATATAATCTTGTATCCACAGAAATGGTAGAAAAGATGGAGCTTGAGACTGTTGCGCATCCAAGCCCATACAAAGTTTCGTGGCTACAAAAAGGACATCAGGTAAATGTCACTAAACAATGTTTAGTTGAATTTAAAATAGGAGGATATAAAGATAAGGTATTATGTGATGTCATTCCCATGGATGTTTGTCATCTATTGCTGGGTAGACTGTGACAATATGACAAAAATGTGGTGCATGATGGGAGAAAGAACACATACACTCTGGAGAAAAATGGTAGGACACACATGTTATTGCCAATTAAGGATAAAGAGGTGAAAACAGAGATGAGCAACACTGTAATTCTCATGAGTGGGAAGGAACTTCTTAAAGAAGTCAAGAAGAAGGAAGACACACAATTGATTTTGGTTAGGAAGCCCAAAATTGTTTTGAACAATACTAGGATAGATGATTTACCGGAAGAAATCCAGGAGTTGCTGGAAGAATTTGTTGATATAGTAGTGGAAAAACTACCTTGTTCGTTTCCACCTATCAGGAGTATAATCCATCATATCGATATTATACATGGAGCCAATTTTCCGAATAAAGAAACTTATAGGTTGACGTCGTACGAAAATGAAGAAGTTAAGAGACAGGTCCAACACTTAATGGACAAAGGATTGATTCAAGAGAGCTTGAGTCCATGCATTGTTCCAACAGTGCTCAGCCCAAGGAAATCAACAAAATTACCATCAGGTACAGGTTCCCATTGCCAAGGATGGATGACTTGATGGATTGCTTGAGTGGAGAAAAGTCTTTTTCAAAGATTGATTTGAAAAGAGGATATCATCATATTAGAATGAGAGAAGGTGATTAATGGAAGACAACATTCATGATGAATGAAGGGTTGTATGAATGGCTTGTCATGCCATTTGGCTTGATGAATGCTCCCAGTACTTTCATGAGGTTGATGAGCGAAGTCTTGAAGGATTTCATTGGGAAATCTGTCATTGTATATCTCGATGATATATTAATTTTCAGCAAAACTGAAGCAGAGCATTTGAAGCATTTAGTTGCGGTGATGAGAAGGTTACAACAAGAGAAATTGCTAATCAACATGAAGAAATCATCATTTATGAGGACATAACTCATTTATTTGGGTTTTGTTATCTCTGCAAATGAATTGAAAATGGATCCAGAAAAGATAAAGGCGATTAAGGATTGGTCATCGTCGAAGAGCGTGTTTGAAGATCGAATTTTCCATGGTTTGGCTAGCTTCTACAGAAAATTCATCCAAAATTTTAGTGGAATTAGTGCACTGATGATGGATATGGTGAAGAAAAGACATAAATCGTTTCACTGGACGGAGGAAGAGAAGAAGAGCTTCAACCTACTGAAGAAGAAGATCACTGAGCAAACAATTCTGGTTTTGCCAGATTTCAGCAAGACATTCCAGGTCAGGTGTGACACGAGTGGATTTGCCATTGGAGTGGTCTTAAGCCAAGACAATAGGCTAACCGCGTATTTCAGTGAAAAACTGAATGAAGCAAAGATTAAGTATTCCACGTATGACAAATAATTCTACACAGTCATACAAGCGCTGAAGAAATGGAGGCACTATTTGGTTCTAAAAGAGTTCGTTTTGTACAACGATAATCACGCTTTGCAATTCGTGAATCGACAAGAGAAGTTGAACCAAAAACATGCTAAATGGGTTGAATACATGCATAATTTTACTTTTGTGATTAAGTATATTTTTGTAACTACTAACAAAGTTGCTGACGTGTTGAGCAGGAAATGTTTGCTTATGCAGGAATTTAGAGTTAAGACTTTTGGTTTTGATAACCTTAAATAAATGTGCAGGGATGATCCATATTTAAAAGAGGCATATGAGGCATCTGAGAATCCAATTCTCAGGGATAGAAGCCAATGGATAGAGTACATGATCCAGGATGGACTATTGCTCAGGGGAAATCAACTATGTATTCTGAAATGATCCATGAGGGAGAACTTGTTGAAGGAAAAGCATAATGGAGGATTGGCCAGACACTTTAGCCATGAAAAAAAGTTCTCAAAGTTGAATGGCTCATATTACTGTCCAGGGATGAGGACAGATGTGAAGAAATTTGTGGACAGGTGCAGAATTTGTCAGCGCACGAAGGGAAAAAGGCAGAACGTAGGGTTATATCAGCCATTACCTATACCCGAAAGGTCGTGGGACATAGTGAGAATGGATTTCATATTAGGACTGCCAAGGACACAGAGGGGATATGATTCAATCTTTGTAGTGGTAGACAGATTTTCAAATATGGCACATTTCATACCATGCCAGAAAACAAATGATGCAACTCATATTGCGAACCTGTTTTTAAAGGAAGTCATCAGACTTCACGGATTTCCAAGGATTATCATTTCTGATTGAGATACCAAGTTCGTAGGACATTTCTGGAGGACCTTATGGAAGAATCTAGGGACAAACTTGTATTTTAGCTCAGCGTATCATTCTCAGACAGATGGACAGACAGAGGTTGTGAAAAAGAGCATGGGATATTTGTTAAGGAGCTTAGTGACTGAACACCACAGTCAATGGGATCACATTATGCCATAGGTGGAATTCGCTTACAATGATTCACTCAATAGAAGCACAGGGTAGAGTCCATTCCAAATTATATATGGAATGTAGCTAACGGGAGTCTCTGAATTGAAAGATTCAGAACAAGCTGAATTCAGGAGTGCTAGTGCAGAGGACTTTGCAGAAGGAATGAAGGAGATTCATAGAAGAATCAAGGAGCGATTGCAGAATTCAAGTCAAGAGTACAAGCGTAGAGTAGATCAACACAGGCGAGAACTTCAATTTGAAGTTGGTGATTTGATTCTTGTGCATTTGAGGAAGGAAAGGTTCCCAAGGGGAACATACAACAGGCTGAAGATGAAGAAAATTGGACCGTGCAAGGTCATAAGAAAATTTGGGGCAAACACGTATGAGATTGAATTACCCGATGGGGTCGGAATTTCATCGATATTCAATGTCACGGATTTTTACCCTTACAAAGCTGAAGAAGCAGGAGCAGGAGATGAACAAGAAAAGATTCAATGGAAAAAACAAATTCCTGTAGCTGAAAATCCATAGATGGAAAGCATAATTGACAAGAGGATCAACAGAAAGACCAGGAGAAAATAGTATTTTGAATACTTGGTCAAGTGGAAAGGACATCCAATTGAATATGTCAGCTGGGAGAATGAAGCAGAAATTCAAATACATGGATATACCGTGCAAGATCTCATGAACATGAGTTCATGAAAATTTTCAACCGAGGGAGTATGATGCAGGACCATCGTAGAAATCCCAAGTGTGTGCCTAAAACCAAGGAGACAGCTGGACGTGCATATGCAATTAAATACAGTTTTGTGGAAAAATTGTGAATTTCAAAGTCTGAAACATTAATGTAATGGATAGGAGGAAAGTGCAGTTGCACTTATATCTTGAAGATCCAAACTGATTTTAGAGCATATGTTCCTATCCGCGGATGTAATAGGAATTTAAGTCTATTTAATGCAAGTAGGTAGATTTAATTTAATAGATTAGACAGTTTAGGAGAATAGGAGGGAAAATGGATGATAGACACCCTCAACCCTTGTATTATTGTAACATAATTCAGAATTCCCAAGCTATAGAGCTGTAGAGGAGAATAGAGAATTTTATGCATTCTAGTTGTTGTTATTTACCATGTATAGGAGCACTGGAATTAATAGAAGAAAGATTTGATTCCAATCTATGTGTTTGTATGGTTGTTGGAACCACCTGTTAAATGGTATGTTACAGGCTTGATTTCATTCTTTGTATGCATTTTATTTCAATGAAATCTGTGTGTGTATGCTCTAGAATTCTATGTTGAATGTTTGAATTCTGGACAAAGGGGAGAATGAGTTTCAGTTGTTTCTCTTTCTGAGAACTCCTACAAAGAGTGTAGTGGAGGGTCCGCAAGGAGTGCGTCAAATAGGCTATGAGTTTCATCTCAGAACTCTAATAGGAGATTTGAATTGTCTTTATAGGTAGAAGTGCTAACAAGGCACAGATCCGTGCAAGCTATGTGTAGGCTGAGTGAAGAAGGTTGAAGGACTACTGCTGCAAAGAGTACGCAGAGTCAGAAGGTCCAAATAACTAGAGGTTATTTGAAATTTGCCACAAGTAGTGTGTGCAGAGACCCTTTTGGAAGCCTTGGATTCACAAGCAAAAGCTTAGAAGGGATAGAACCTTTGAAGTATTCAAAGGGAGATGGAGGTCAAAATTGTCTTGCGGGAGTTAAGTTCAGGAGGGAGGACACCACGTCATTTGGTAAGAAGTCCTTGTGGAATTGAAAATGGACGGTGGAATTGCTTCAAGGAGAAGTGTCAAATTTTTGTGGACCATTGGATCTGATAGACCAACAGAGGGATTAAGACTGAGTATCTTTCAACACCCATAAACTCAGGATGAGTGGTGACCGTTAGATCCAGATCAACGAAGATCATTGATCTTGTATGTGAATTCGCATATCGGAGTTCGGGGAATGGAGTGACCAATGGTTTGGGTCGAGTGCTGTGGATTTTCGATTGGCAAAATCTCGATACAATGAGGGTCATTGGATTGAGGGAGGAACACATCTGTCGATCTCATCGAAGGCATGATTTCAGAGTCGGGGATTTGTAGAGGGAGAGGAACGATTGTTCGTTGTTCTCTCAAGTTGCAAAAGCTGAAGACTCATGCGAATAGGTGGCAAGGACCCACTCCGTGAGCGAAGTAAACAACGGTGACAGGTGGTGTGCGCGTGTCGCTTTGGGTGGAGTCAACCTTCGTTGACACATCGTGTTTTGGGGATTCACAAGGGAAGAGCACGAGAGGTTGGTGCTCCAACTCGCGAGTTGCGAAAGGTGCTTGCGTTAATGATTGGCTATGGTCATATTGGAAAAGGGGCTGAAGAGGGGGCTTACACCTTAAGCCCATTCACAAATTTGCATTTCCGCTATTGCCAAGAGTTGTGGCATCGCATTCGAAGTGCCCAACTCGCGAGACCCAAAACCCTTTGCGGGCTTAAACAAGGAGTTCAGTTAACCCTTGTTGTGGTTTAGAGAAGATCCTACGCGGATCTCGGCCTGAGGGCAAGAGGTCTGCACCAATATTTGAAAATAAGAATAAAGATGTATCTTTTTTTGTTTTGTGATGAATCTTTTTATTGTTTTTTTTTTTCGTTTTATTTGTATGTGAATCACTATACATTGGAAAATTTTATTAAATGTTGTCATTTTTTTACTTCAAATGTATAAAAATATGAAAGAAAATGATTTTTTTTTTTTTTTAAATTTAGACTTTTTTTGTTCAATTATGTCCATAAAAAATCTTTATTTGACATGTTACTTTAAGGAATATGTACCAAAATGTATAGGTTTTTTTATTATATATGGCTATAAAATGTGTATTTTTTTGCTAAATATTCAAAAATAGTGTTATTTAACTACAATTGTTTTCAATTTATTGAAGTAGAGGTAACCAATGTGTTAAAAATGATGTTTTTCACTATATTTAAAAAGTATGGAAAAAAATTTAATTAAGGAGACAAAATTATATGAAAAATCCTATCTTCAAAAAAGTAAATGGTAAGAAATATTTTTAAGATTGAAAGAAGCATGAAAAAAAGACTAAAACCATCGTTGAATAATATATATATATATATATATATATATATATATATATATATATATATATATATAGAGAGAGAGAGAGAGAGAGAGAGAATTGAAAATAGATGAAAAATAGCATTTAAAAAAATAACGTGGAAACATTGTGGATCGAAAAATTTAAAATATCAAAAACCACCTAAAAACGGAGGGGGGGTGCTACTGGTGGCACCATTTTTAAAAACAGGGTAAAAAATTCAACCCCCCCAAAAATGAGAACTTTGTAGAGTTCTCGTTAAGTTGGTAACTATTTGGTTCCAACAAAGTCCTTCAAATTCCAATCTATACGGCAAAATCATTGGTAATGATACCATTCTACTATGCATTTATGTAGATGCCATCATTATTACATGTGGTGAGGAAAGTGTTATTGAACATGTTACATCTAATATGAGTAAACCTTTTGAATTGATTGTTCTAGGTCTGATACATTATTTTCTAAGTGTAGAAGTTTGGAAAATAGGTAGTAGAATTTGTCTCACAAACATAATATTCCAAGAGTTTGCTTGACATGTTCAAAATAACAGATTGAAAAACATCATCTACACCTATGGAGAAAGTGATGAAGCTTTCATCCAAGATCGACTCTAAGGAAAATATTAATGCGTCAATCTACATGTATCTATCAAGGAGCATGGTATATATTATGGCCACTAGGCCCAATTTTAGTTATGTTGTGAGCTTCATTTATAGATTTATGACATTGTCGATGGTAGAGCATTGGACTACAACAAAGAGAGTGTTGAGATATGTGAAAGGGACACTTGAATTTAAAATTCTATACAATAGAATCAAAGACCCTAGGATATGTGGGTATATAGCTTCATATTGGGAAGGTTGTGTGGATGATAGAAAATCAACTTCTGGATATGTATTTAGCATTGGAACGATTGTAGTCACATGGACCAACA
This sequence comes from Picea mariana, assembly GCA_032191745.1. Lineage (NCBI taxonomy): Eukaryota > Viridiplantae > Streptophyta > Pinopsida > Pinales > Pinaceae > Picea > Picea mariana. The sequence goes on from JASDQU011249103.1 coordinate 20,879, forward strand.
AGAAGTAACATGTAGTATTCCTTTCATTAATAGAAGAAATATATATAGTAGTGAAAGAAGCGTGTGAGGTAGTTTGGCTCGGGAGGATACTTTCATACATGAATATGCAATGGATAGAGCCAACACCCCTATTCTGTGACAAGCAAGGGGTGCTCAAACTAGCCAAGAATATAGTCTTCCATGAGTGTATCGAGCATGTTGAGATACATTCCCACTTTATCATAGAAATTGTAAATGATGGATATATTGAGCTACATTATTGTCCCACAGAGGACCAAACTGTAGACACTTTCACCAAGTCTTTAGGTCCTAAAATGTTGACACACTTACTTATACTGAGATATGGGGGTGAACCAGTATGAGACTGCTTTTTCTCCTTTTACTATACTACACTTATAATTTCATTACTTTACCAACCATAAGAAATCAATAAGAAATATATATAGACATACAATGCATAGTGAAAAAATAATTAACGTGGAAACCCAAATGGGAGAAAACCACAGGAAACTTTTATAGAAGTATATTCATAGGAAACACCTTGCTACAAACACCAATCTATTACAATGTTTATAGGAACCCACTTGAAAGAGACACCAACCCCTTCACCTTAGTACCAAATCAACAACACCTATAGGTACAAACCTACTGTTACAATATTTGTAGGCACCAACCTACTGGAGACACCTTGCAGGCACCAACCTACTAGATACACCAATATTCAAATTTTAAGTCTGGATTAAATTCTTAAATTTTCATATGTAAAAAATCATCACTTCACTTCAACCTTCTGTCGTCACTCAGAACTGAAATGGGCTGCAGCAAATCAATCCCGAGGC